>JAPQRQ010000023.1:22476214-22497197 GCA_037367365.1 Apogon talboti | reverse complement strand
TATGTTGGTATAATGTTCTAAAAAACATGTTCCTTTCAATTTATATGTGATTTTCTTGTATTTTTTTGTTTACTTCTTGGATTTTTTTTTTTTTTTTTGCCATAAGGAACCAAATATAACTAACTTCATTGACCTTGATTTTCAACATGACAATAGAAAACATTTTGAAAAATTTCACAAAAGTAAAGTCTATATCTATGAGTGAACTATGAAGGGTT
The DNA here is from genome assembly GCA_037367365.1 of Apogon talboti. Lineage (NCBI taxonomy): Eukaryota > Metazoa > Chordata > Actinopteri > Kurtiformes > Apogonidae > Apogon > Apogon talboti. Next base: position 22,496,979 of record JAPQRQ010000023.1, on the reverse strand, counting down.
AAAGACTTAAAAATATTTTTGTGGCAGCTTTCACACAAATTATTTTACACATTTAACCTTTACTATTTGATTTGTCACTATTTATTATAATATTATATTCTGCATTTGGCAATTTTCAGGTATTTCACGTGAGTAAATTCAAAGGTTATTAAATCAAAACAGAAAAAACTAATTTTATCATTAACTGAACTTAAAAACAAAGGTCTACAACTACTGTCATTTGTCAAACTGCATGGGTTTTACTGGTGAATCAATGTTTCAGAAGATGATGGTGTTTCTATATTTACTATGGAGTTTCTAAACATCCAGATGGGTCAGTTCTGATACAGCTGGAAAGCTGAACAATTGCACTTTACCTGAATTATTTCAATGTATTGATAGGATTAGTGGTAATTAAACAATTTAGTTCAGTAAACACCTTTGGTCACCAGTGGCTGCTCAGGTGTTTGAGGGTTAACCAAAAAGAAAAAGATAACTAGCAGTCTGATCCAAGATGAGATTATAGCTTTGGGAAGAAATGTTCCAGGTGGAAACACAGTGACTGGCTGAATGAGAATGAGCTCTTAGGATCTGTATCTCCATTTGTGCACTATCAGTAGCGCTTAGTGTCACCTAGAGGAATCTGGAAGCATGTGACGTGGAGTGTGTCTGGTTTTAGATGTTGGAGAATCGGAGTCTGATCTGTGGCATCTGTGCCTGAGCATCATTACTGTTTTTCACAGTTTTTATTTCCCCTCGAGGACAATAAAGTCAGTCTATTTTAATGTGGTTTGAACATACAGAGTTTCAAAGTCTAGCAGAAGTAAATACTAGATGATGCAGGTCCAACACAAAATGAGCAGCTTCATTTGTGGGGAGGTTCTCAACAGCCAGTATTTTATAGTCTCTTTGTGTTTATGTTATGGATCAGCCTCTGGTGCCATTTCTTAAGGTTTACAACTGTGTCTTCCAACTCCTTTAGGGTCCAATGTAGAAAATAAAGCAAAGCAAATCAGTCTTTTTGAAGAATCAAAGGAACAAAATAGTATGAATGTTTTTCTGGCTCAAACTGTACAGAGGTATTCGATTAACCCATAAAAACCCAGCGCTACTTTTATGTCAGTTCCCAAATGAAATGTTCTCTATCTCTAACCTTTTTTATGTGATTTATCACCATTTATTTATAACATTACCCTCTGTATTTTGTATTTTATCAGTATAAATCAGGTGTTTTCCTGTATTTAATTTACTGATCATGTAGATGTTCATTAAAGCTCAGATTAAAGTTGAGGGTTATTAAAGGCAGAGAAAACTGAAGAAAAAGTGACTTTTCAGTCAAATATATAATTAACTGACAATAAACTAAGCATTTCCATCCACTGTCATTGATCCAACTCCATGGGTTTTACTGGTGAATCACTGTTGTAGAAGATGACAGTGTTTCCACGGTAACTACGGAGCCTCTGAACATCCAAATGGGTCATATCTGATGACCATGAAAAGATGAAAAACTGGATTTTACACCAATTATTTACATGTATTGCTAGTATTACTGGATCAACAGGTATTAAACAGTTGAGATCAGTAGGTGCTTTTGGTCGGTGATGGATGTTTGGGTCTTTATGGGTTAAATCAGCCTCATCATCATACAGCTCATTTTTGCAGCTGTGTACAGTTTTAATACTTTCTTTCCTCTTTTGCGTTCTTATTGAGATTTTGTTTTCTTGTTTTTATCTGTCTTGTTTAGCCTGCTCTCAGAGCTGCTGTAACAATTGAATTTCCTTCAAAAAAAATCAATAAAGTGGAATCATAACCAGAACTACAGCTAGCTATGATAAAATACAGAATGCACACAATGCAATGTACTGAATCCTGGCCTTTAACAGTAATACATTTGTGTCTCATGAAAAGTCAGACAGCAAGTGAAAATGTGAATGTACAGACAGCACGGTACAGATAAGGATGAAATGTAAACCAAAACTGTAAACCAGACCAGAAAATAATGTTAGGTGTTGGACTCCATGTTTAAGATAAAAAGCTTCCTATAAATAAACACATAAAAAATAAACACTGACTGCTTTGTGCAGCGAGGTTCAGGCCAAAACAATCTATATGGGCTGAAGTGACTGCTGCTGAAAATCCCCACAGGCAGCCAGTGAATACAAGACCACACACTACGCTGCATCGACTGAACTCTACAGATATGTGATGCGCAGAGTACACAAAAACACAAACGCAATCACACAGGAAATTGACAGACAACAAAATCTACAGAGAACCCTAAGGTGTACAAATATAGGACTAGATTAAACGTACAGAGTACATCCTTTTGCTTTTTGCTTGTGTGAATGCATGGAGTATCTGTTCGATAAAACCAGTTGTCTCTGAACAAAATTTGCATTGGAAAACAGGATCACTGCTCTACATGGCTGCTGGGGTGGCACATGCACACGTGTTCACAAGTGCACACACACACACACACACACATACATACACAACACATAAGCCCTTGAGGCAGGAAAAGTCAAATGGCAAGACTGCAGACCCAGCAGGACACATTTCTATCGTGTAAACATTAACACCAGCATCCAAACCCCAAAATGAGAGAAAAAAAACAAACCTGCGCAGCTAAACAATGATATAAGTAGTGTTATTTCTGTGTTTTTGTATGCGTTCATGTGTGTTTTTCTGTGCCATTTTATACAAAAACCCCATTAGTCTGAGGGTTTGTGGTTCACTCAGGCTCAGTATGGCAGCATCAGTCCACAATCTGTATCACTGTACCCGGTGGGTGAGTTCATCTACTGTATCTTTCATTGTGCAGTGCACTTTACACTCTGCACTAGTGCCTCTATAGTGCACTCTTTCACTGCATTCTGTACTTATACATTCCACTGACGTCAGTCGGCCACAAAGGCTGGTACTGTGGAGTTTACATCCGCCCACACCGGTTGCAGGCTCATGTGAAGCCATGTGCATGTATGTGAAATACTAAGACCAACACAGGCACATTTAACTGCACTCAGACATACAAGCATGCTCTGACCTAGGCTGTCTCTTTTCTCATTCGCCAGGTTGTACATATGAATATATACAAATAAAGTATTCATGTTCGACACAGATTACACCACGACTCTCAACAGGAAGTCTTAGAACAATAAATCAAGTAAACCCTTATGAGTCTCTAAGTGTCAAAATCGTATGATGAACTGAGACGCAGCCACAGGGGCTCCACTGGAAAAGCACATCTGAAGAAATATGGAAAACTGGATGCCTGTTTTACAGCAGACGTGTTTATGACCAGAAAACAGAGGCACATGTGGAGGTATGTAGTAGTTATGCCTGTGTTTTTCATCCGTCAACACGTTAGAGTGTCTGCAGTGGAAAGACTCAACTGCCATTCGATTTTTCTTGAGTCATTTCTTGCCAGTGTCAGACGTTCTGTTTGTTGTTGTTTTTTCCAATGTTATGCCATTTAAAAATTCATTTGTAATAATGCTTGTAATGCACTAAGCTTTCTAGGTCAAAACTAGAACTGGACTGCCTGTTTTTCAACAGATTTTTTTTTCTATTCTTTTTTATTTAACGTTTTATCTGGAACAAGTGTATATTTGATACAACAAAACAGTTTCTCGTCAAGAACTAACTAAATAAATATGCATTTGTAACGTACATACACTGCAAATATGTAGACTTAACTAAAAGAAAAGAATATCATGAAAACACACAAAAGCCCAAGGACGAAACAGTTGAGGAGCTAAATTAACTGTCAGTTTATGTGAAGTCTGATCTTAATGAAGACACATATTCAGCCCAAGGTTTCTACTGGTTCTCTAACTCCTCTCATTCTTGTCTGTTTAATGACAGATTTCTACTAATGAAGGCAGTATCCTCTACACTACACTACAATACTGTACATCTCTGCTTAGTTTGGTCTTCTGCACTGATTTAGCTAAAATTATAAGCACTTAAGTATACGTTAGCTATGTCCCATTAATGTCTGCAGCACCTGAAACTTCAAAATGCCATAAGAAGTGATGAAGTGTTTAATATGATACATGTGTAGGTTTAATTTGTCAGAAAATACAATTTGATGAATTTAAAAGTCAACGATAATGAAAAACAAAACTAAGGATCAAGTATTTCTTGGTTTGAAAACTGTTAAAGTTATTACGCCTGCTGTTTTGGCCTGCTCAATACTCCCATGAGGCCTCATTGATAATAAGCCCTAATCTCAAGATAGATAAGAATAATCCTTCTGAAAAGTAACACAATGTTATGAGTTTTCAGAGGCAGGCTCAAAGTCATTTCAATTAATTGCTGCCAATCAAATATAATGTCACATCTAATTAAATCTATCTCTCTATATATGTATATATAGACATATATACCAATAACAGGAAGTCAGAATTGCCATGTACTGTAATATAAATCTGTCAATCCAAGCATGAGGTGAAATAAAGAGCTTATTTTTCAATGTGTCATATTTGTATGTAAATATTTCCCACCAATGTTGTTTGAAATGTGAAATGACACTTCATGAAATAACTGAATTGCAGTAACATTATTTCCCAGTGTAATTAACTGTAAATGGGATCCAGTCACAGGGGTTGTTTCTATTTTAATGGTTCGTCCGATGTGCTTCCTCTGACGATACTGGGGATTGATTATCTTGATGAGATGAGATTTGCCTCATCACAGCACATCGAATCTGATGAATGAATCTTAGAAACAGCAATGATGATTTTACTCTCTGTGGTATGACATTTCCAGACTGAGTTACTGCCTTCAATTTATAAAATTATAAATTCATTTATTTCAGGGGACGCAAATAGAAACATGATTTAACCGAATTAAAATTGTTGTTTGGTCAATTAAAAAGATAATTGAGCCTAGCAGGGCAGTAGATTAGGTGAAATACTTTTTCACACACTCTTGATCTCATTCCAGATAGAATTTCCTGGAGCAAATCCAGTATTATCGTTATTATACATAACTATTTAGGACTAAAAATGTTAGTGAAGTACTTGCAAAATCGTTTTCCTTTTAAAGTACTATATAAATTAAATCAATTCAACCTTAGATGAACACTTATTTTACTGTATTCGGCATATACTAAAAATATTAGCTAAAACTCAAGTCAATCTATAGAGGCATAAGAATGATCTATACTTTGCAGTGAATATATTTAGCAAAACCACAATGATTATTTGGTTATTTTATTAGTTGTCAACTATTAAATTACTCAGGAACTATGCTGAAAACGTATTGAGAATTTTTAACAGAAATACTTTGTTATGGTCTAAACATGATATAGTCCAACTAAAAAATCTGTACATTTTCACCTAAAGATTGAAACACTTCAGTTCAGTTCTATTATTACAGAGGAATATAATTATTAGATACGAGACACTGTCAATTTTGTCCATTTTGTTGAGAATTTTGTTCTTTTTTCCCCATTTCATTCATAATTCTCTTTGTTTTTAATACATATTTGCAGGTGCAGGAATCAAAAATGTCAAAGTAAAGTTAAATAGATCCAAGGAACTAAATGCATCTCTGACCGAACAGGGTGTTAGAGGTCAGTGTCATTTTCCTCCATTTTCTGATATTTCATCGAAAAAAACAAACATTCAGTTGAGAAACTTGCTGCAGCTCTATCTGTAGAATATTATCGCTGTCAAATGTAGTTATCACTGCAGAACCTTCATTCCGTACATGCCACTCACCTTCCAACTTCTATCTGTTCAGTATTTTTCATATTCTTGGCAAAAATGGTATTATTCAAAGAGAATTATCATAGTCCTGGAGCTTATTCAGTCCACAGACAAAAATCATTATTTAGCCTGTTAGTTGTGTCAATCCAGTGCCCCTCTGCCACTTGCTCTCACCTATTCTGCTGCTCTGCAAAAAAGTGACTGATCTTAACGGGGCTCAATAAAAAAAAAAAAAAAAAAAAAAAAAACTTATCTCGGTACTAGACCAGACATAACAGTCCTGAAACCTAATCTTACCAGATGAAAAAGAAAACTCAGCCCCCCTCTTGAACTTTGCCTATTAGCCTTGTCAATCCAGCTCCCCTCTGTTAGTCTTTTCTACCTTTTCCCCCGACTCTACCTCTTTCGCAGGGCCCTGTGGCGCAGGCGGAGCACACACAAAGCCAGACCCCATCTCTTCTTTGAAGCCAAACCTGAGCAGTACTCCATAAGGTTGGCAAGAGGGATGGACAGAAGAACAGAGGACGTGGTGTCTCCAGCTTTCCACTGCAGACTCACTGGTCCAGCAGCAGACGGATGAGACAAACCCAACCTCGAATTCCTGTGGCAAGTCACATGGGGCTGTGACACCCACCTGCTAATGATCCTTCTCAATGCCCGTTTGAGTTTGATGTGTGAGAGCATAAGCGCACTAATGTACACACATATCGTACATGTGCAGCCAGCTATACGAACTTTACACACAAAAGAACGCAGACACAAACCATATGTCACATATGAATCAGAAATGCAACACCCGCAACACATTAGCAGCCCTTTATTGGCGTGACCATGACATAAACCTGCTGCCTAAAATACACTCTGAGCACTTGGAAAAGACATCTCATGTCAAATATGCAACACTGTTCCAAAAAAGCACTTCATGACAGTAATTAAATATCAAATCATTAGCATACCAGTGTGTTGCAGGTTTACATATTACTGACAACTTGGAGCCTCTGTAGTTGCACATCAATACTGTAGGTCAGGGGTGTAAAACAAGCCACATAAGGCCCAATGTGATCTCATTAGGGCCAGACCAGTAAAAGATTAACAGTGAAAAAAAGTATAATTACATTATGAAAATGTTTACATCTACAAACTATCTTCTGAAATTTTTCATTCAAAAATACGAACAACATGAACAACTATGAACAATCTGAAATTTCTTAAGAAAAATAGGTGCAATTTTAACAATATTATGCTCCCACTTACTATTTACACAAGTGCATTACAACTTACAGGTCACAGTGGATCTACACAGGAACAGAACATTATGTCACAGACAGAATATTGTTAAAATTGCACTGACTTCTCTTACAACATTTCAGTTTGTTAATATTTGTTCATGTAATTTCACTTTTTTTACACTAAATCAAAGAGGAAAAATTTGGAGTTGACATTATTTATAGGTTATTATGATAGTATTTTACTGGTCAGACCCACCTGAGACCAAAATAGGGCTTTATATGACCCCTAAACTAAAATCACTGACTGTTTATATCTTCAGTATAATTTTTGCATTTCACAAATTCATTCCACGGGCCGGATTGGACCCTTTGGAGGGTTAGTTTTGGCCCCCAGGCCGTATGTTTGATGCCCCTGCTGTAGGCGATAGCAGAAATATCAGCAGCATGAAATGTGGCAGAAAATGGAGTTGACTGAAATGAATAAAGTGCATGGGTAGTCCCTCAACCAGTCATCCATGTACTTATAACACATCAGAGTTGAACTAAACTTTATTTCTAGGCACAAACCATGTCTCACACACAAATGACAGTTTTTCATAACATTAAAATATAAAAATGTGCCTCTGACACCAAAACTCATTAATATTTATTTCATTAAGTGGCTTATTTAACTAATTCCAATTACATGTACAGTCTTAATGTGAAATCCTTGAGGTGATATTTTTCACAAGAGCAGATAAATCAGAAAACAGCAATATGGCACTATGTAATTAGGAAATGCTATTTATAAATGCGTGAGACAATCTAGAGAACTATTCTTTTAACCATTAAACATCCTCTATTTTCATAGGTTAGGTGTGAGGTTCTAACAGAAGATGCATGTACTAGACTACACTTATGGCTGATGTGTAACCTCTGACTTGGTGAATGTTAAAGTAGATCTGTGTAGTATTGATATTCCAAACACCTAACACCAGGGGGATGCTGCACACCAGAACACACTTAGGACGAACATAAACACCAATGCTATGTATCCACTGACTGTATCACTCACTGAATAAAGTATAAAGATCTTTGTTTACACACATCTGCATTATGGTATCATCAAGTTTTCATCTTCATACTAAATTCATAGCTGGTTATTTTGACAGTCTGTGTTTTATAATTTTCATGTGCTGAATCAGCTGATAGTTTACATTATAGCTCTGTTAGCAGAACATGCTGTGTACATGACCTGCATTAAGTTTTGACTATCATCATAATAACAGTGGATTACTTGTGGGAAAACATTAGATGATGACTTAGACTAGTTTAAACAAAGGTGTAATATTAAACAAATACGCTGTGGTCATTTTAATCACAGTTAGGCCTTCACATTGGTTCCATGTAGTGTTGATATTCATAGAGTCATGTACCTGAACACACTTATGACTAGCAAACCCACCAACGAATCAATGCTATGTATCCACAGACTGAATCACTCACTGAATAAAGTATAAAGGTCTTTGTTTAGACACATATGTATTATGGTATCTTCATGTTTTCTCCTTCAAACAAAAACTCATATTTTGACAGTTGGTCAAAATAACACTGCAATCTTCATGATAATCTTTATGTGCTGCATCAGCTGATAGTTTACATCATAGCTCTGTTAGCTAAGCTCTGTTTTTTGACAGAAAACAGCCACAGTAAAACCACAAATCAGCTCCATTTTCTGTTCGGTTTGTGTTGTCAATAGCGGTACTAAAGATCTGTTTGGAATCGTCCAAACAAGGTCAGAACTCTCACAGTTTAGTCTGAAGCATAGATCAAAAAGTGGCCAAATTAGCAAAGATAATAACATCACAGAATAACTTTATAACTTCATAAGCTTCATAATGAAACTCACCCGTGTCGAGGAAACTCTGCCATTTCAGCATCAAACTCCATTCTCATCATTCAGAGCTGTGTCCAGTGGAGAAAACAACAACAGTGTTTCTAGCTTTTATCAGTGAGTCACTTTCTTTGACTGTAAAAGTTGTTTCTTGGTGGTTCTCATCCCATCTGGCCACTTTCTGAAGGCAGAGCTTCAGAGCTCTTTATTCCAAACACTCTACTGATAATTTTATGTATGTTTTTTAATATTTCAAAATAGAAATACTGCATACACATAGCCCCTTTAATGGGTTAATTTACTGCTTCAACCCCAATACTGTTGTGTTTATCTTAATTGTACACAGTAATCTTTCATGGCTCCTTGTGTACTTTCTCTGAATTTGCTGTATCACTGTACTGTGTTGTGTTTTTCTACCATGTGAATAACTGATGTACTTTTCGTTCCAATAGAGTAGTACAGTAAGTTCTTCTTTTAGTGAGTTTTAAAGTGAGTTTCCATTCCATTAGCTATCTGCGTAATCTTACAGAGATTGTTCCCATGTGTCCAGTCGTTCCAGATGATGGGGGAAAGTACCCATAACACGCCCATATTCAGATCGCCACACCCAAAAGACAAACACAAATCTGTTGCACCGCAGGACATTACCACCAGTTTACTGCTTGGATGTGATGTGAATGTGCCAAGGTGGCATGCTGACAATCTGGAAGTCTTTCATAACTTGGAGCACTATAACCCCATCCGTTCTCAGCTGCAGTAGACCGACAAAAAACACACACATGACCATGTTGCAGGAAGAGTCCCAACAGTTAAATAGTGTTCTCAGACACAACAGATGAATAGAGTTCTCAGTTATGCGGTAGTCTAGTGACTCAATCCTAGGGGGCATGAGGAACTACTGAAGAGCGGTTGTCTGTGCAAGCATGTCCGCATTTATCTGTTTGTTTGTGTGTTTATTTCTGTAGCAGAACACAAAAAGGGAACAAAAAGTGGTACTTCAAACGTAAACATGGTTCTTTCGCACACATGCATACACAAACAGAAGCACGCAAACACAAACAGGCTATTATCATTCCACAGCTTCAATGCTGCAGCATCAGAGGTTAGTCCCCCGGTGACCTAGCATTACCCAACACACTGCGCTAGTCTGCAGAGAGCCATCTATCTTCTCCTTCCATCTTCCCTCACTTTCATTCCTCTCTTCTTTTTCTCCTTGTGACTTTTCTCTTTGTCTATGTGACTCTCCCCAGCCACCTCCATCGGCTCTCTCCTGAGGTTTCCCCTGTCCTTTCCTGTTCTTTGCTCCTTGTGTCTCTATTAGGGCTGCAAGATTTAGTAAAAAAAAAAAAAACAAACTATTTTGTGATACTGCAATTTCAATCTATTTGCTTGGTTATCAAGATAGATGCAGAGATTATCATTTAGGAGTGTAATATGTTTCCAACTCAAACAAACTAAGCTAGCATAAATACGCAAAACCTTCTTATTTGGCTGTTTTTAACTGCAGCCGTTTGCGATTATATAAAGACTGACATTGAGATTTCAATGTGATTAATTATGCAGCACTAGTCTCTATCTTCTTCCCTCTCCATCTCTTCTTCAAGTTTTCTGAGGGATCATCAGTCTCCCATGTCTATCACTGGGCCAGATTCCTTCGCTGCTACTATCCTCCGAAAAAATCTGAAATTTTTCCTCGCTTTTTCCTTCCTCGTCTGTTCCCTCTCCTTCCATTTCCCCGTTTCTGCTGAGCATAACTTACATCGTGTCATAGCAGAGAAGTCGGCTCCAGAAAAACTAATACACTGATGGCAGATAGCTGTAAAGTAATGAGAGAGAAAGACCGTGGCTGCATGCTAACTATGCACACTGCAGCTAAATGGATTACTCAGGAAGGGGTGTATAGGACTTTCACAGCAGCTGAAGGGGGTGTTTACCTTAATTTTTCTTCAATTAGCCTGCATTACATAATCTGAGCTGTGTTGGTACTTTCAATAAGAATATTAGCTTTACTAGAATTGCTTATTAAATATAAAGAGAACACCATTGGTGCACTTTGTACCTACTGATACAGGAACAGTGAAAACATTGCGTAGGTAGAAGTGAGGGCAGTATAGATTTGACTGTTTTGTTCCCAACCTGTTAGTTTCAGCAGTTAGTTTAATTTTTCCTTCCTTCATCCTTTCAGTTTCAGTGTCAGTGATGCACAAAGGGTGCATGTTGTGCACATTTTAACAAGGTTTGCTCTACAACTCCTTCAGAGCAACAGGCACAACAACAATAAGCTTCACCAAACGCAAGTGTTGAGACAAATAATGCATGAGATCTGCTTCCAGTAGAGGAGCTAAAAAGAGTCTGAATGGAAGCAATACCAGATGGCAGAGAGAGATAAAGGTGAAAGTAGAAGAGGGGTAGATAAGAAGACAAACTAATAAGAGCATGGGAAAGTAAAGAAATGATAGGAAGGGGAGAGAGTGAGAGACATGACCAGAAAAGTTCAGGAAAGCCTGGAATGCTGTTTACATAAACATACTGAGTCAACAGGGACGGAGAAAAAACACACGGCAAAAGAGCCAACACTAATTCAGATGATGAGCGTCCTCTCTGGTTGAAATGTGGATCCGCTCACAAAAAAGTCCTATGTACGTATGATTTCCTTGTCATCGCAAATTTGCAGTGACGAATTTGTAATTTGGTGTTGCAGATAATGGAAAAATTAGCATGTCTATGGATGAATTCTTAAGTCAGATGGTTATTTCAGTTCCACCCTTCCACATTAAAAGCATCATCCTACTGTCTGTAGATACATAATCATCTATATCTACTGATTTCACAGCATGACCTTTGACCCCTTACAGCACTCTGCTATACCGCAACCCTGCTGGGGTGCGTTTGTACAGATCGGGTACCCTGGTCTGTATCACATGACCACTCCTTGGGGGGTGTCGCCATAGCGATCAGCTTTGACATTCTAGTTGTGAGGTGTCTTGTTCGTGGCTGCTGGATTTTTGACTCACTGATTCCTATTACTGATTAACCACAGAGGACTTCATAGAGCAGCATGGAAATTCCCAGTCTTATTCTGTGGTGACACGACAAAAAAAAGCAGCGCCTTGCATTCAAGGTTAGGCTGGTTTCGACCTCAGGCGCTTTTATTTACCATTCCTACATCAGTGAAAGGCCTTCGAGGCACAATAGGGATGGGAGTGTAAGGGTCACTCTCCCTTATCTCTTCCAATGTAAAACTAGAAGACAAATCAGGAATGAACACAGGCAAATATCTGGGGTTTTTTTTGGTTTTTTTCCGAGACATGAGAAAGGGGGTTGGTGAATAATAGAGGCCAGGAAGCCAGACAAGTAAGGCAGGATGGCTAGCTAGCTCGCTGCCACGCTTCATTAGCTATTGTCATGTCGGGGTATGGTTGTGGCTGCACATGTCTATGAGTGTGTTAGCGTGCCCCGTTTGTGTCCGTGGCAATGTGGGTCGGGACAGAGAAGATGGTGGAAGCCATATAGGCCAGCTGAAGCTATACTGTTTGAATGCGATGGCTGCCACCCTGCCCGTCTGGGGCTGATGTGATGTTGCCTGGTGCATTGGGTTGGCTTACTGACAGACTGGACGTGTTCCAGTACTTCACACAGCTTCCTGTGCTGCTCTTTATGCCCTATTCTAGTCTCCTCTCTTTTATCTTTTCTTTTAATCCTTTTCAGCTTTGTTGCTCCTTTAACCCCCCCCCCACCCCCATATGCAGATTTGGTTTCATTTCATAGTGCCGTTAGACATGAGTAAGGAGCCGACGACGGGAGACAGGACAAAGGCTGGATGGAAGTATTTGGATGCATTCAGTAATGTGCATTTCAACCGTTGAAAGAGGAGATGAGATGGAAATTTTTAAGTACTGCTGAAAACATGTGTATGTCTTTGTTGTTTATTTAAAGTCCCCATGTCTATCATCAGATGATGCTTAGTCCATATGGCTTATGTGTTATGCTACATTCCTGCTGTATCCTTCTTTATCTCCCTTCTCAAATGTTGTCATATCTCTCCCAGAGCCTCCTCTTCCTGTATTGTTTTGTTTCTGTGCATTTGAAGACTGGCAGTTCTAGTGGTACAGAAAAACATTTCGACCACATTTAAAAGTCGGAAATACACAAAAACACTGAAATAGAGCATGAAGCTGTTTTATAGCATTTTTTCTACCACACAAAATTTCTACACCAACAAACAAGCTTTGTTTTGATCATACTTGTAACATCAGACACTTCATCTGAATTAAAGAAACACAGCAGCAACTCCTTTCCTACAGTCTAGTTACAGCTAAAAAAAAAAAAAAAGAATTTTGACACTTTTGAAAAAGAAAGAATTTCTTAGTTTTAAGCTGTGGATGAAGGAATTGACATCCTTAATCTGGAAAAAATAAGGCACCTTTTGAAGAACAGTCACATTTTTATACATCGCCCCTGATGTGTTACCTACAGAACAACCCTTAATGGTCTCATTCTACGTTATTCTGTGTTGTTTACAGTATTATGCATCAGTCTTTGTCATGTACTATTTTGTGACCAGAATGTAAGGATGCATGTGCCCCTTTCTATTATTTAGTTGCTATATTGGAACTACATATATTTGGGTAGAACAATATAAGCTCAGTTTCTTCCTACTCCTTTTCAGACAAAGTATTATTAAAGAGCCACAATGAATGATTTGTTTCTCTTTTTTGGTTAACATATTAGTGTCTTGTTTAAATTGGTCATTTCTTTTGACCACTTATGTTCAAAATAAAGTCTTCTATCTATCTATCTATAAAAGATTTTTTTTTTGTCCTTTTGTACGACTTATACATTTTGTTTTTCAATAAAACCTATTTGACAAAAACGTTAACAGACTTCCTGGAACAATCGGCATCAAACACTTCAAGGTCTACCCACTCCCTCTCGATACTCGTATCTCACAAGAACTACAAGACCACACCAGTTTTGCAACAAAGCCAGTAAACTTTTGACCTTTGGAGTGTTTATTTATCCAACTTTTCTTTAATCCTCAAAGAAAGTTTCTTTAAAAGGACATAAGCCCACCGCCCAACGCCGTCAGTTAGAACCTAAAACGGCATTTCATCGCCCCGCAGAAAGAGGCTTTAAGCTGCTCACACGCAACAAGGATGTCAAAACACTCGCGTATCCTCACACACTCACTCCTTGTCCTCTATCTATCTCCATCTCCACCATGCCTCAAGTGCCGAGTTACACAAGAGGGATCGTCTTCCTAATGCAAGTGCTCCAAGAGAAATTTGTCACGGTGCCACCTCTTGCACTTTTCAAGCCTCCTGAATCTACCCTTCAGTCCGTCTATCCATTTACTCTAATACACGTAAGTCATGAGATATAAGTCAATCTGCTCTGCTGTATTGCTGACAAAACATATTACTTAAAGTAAGTCTCACAGAAGCACTCCAGAATACTGTGTGTATGTTTTTGTGCAAGTGTGCGACTGTACGTATGCACACCTGGGGCCCAGATGGTGTTATGGACAGAAAATTTGTGCTGATATATCTCAAAACAGAGGGTGAAAATAGAGTTTGGATTCTAATCCACAAACAAATATAGATCTTGAACGAAACTAAACAGTAGGTCCAGCTGCTTTATGTGGAGCAAACAGAAGTTCTCAGATCAGTCATATGTCAGTATAGATAGCAATATCAAGGATGAAGACAATATTAAAAGATACACACTGATTTAAAATAAATTCATAGTCACAATATTATGACATTTTCCATCGATAGAGCCTGATGTGATATTTTTAAGTTGATCCTAAAGCAATTTCCAATTAAACAAAAAGAAAAGCAGTACATTTTTACAATTAAGAGGCTGGAAACAGGAAATATTTTGCCATTTTTGCTTAATAATCTATGATTGATCTTACTTCAGGGATTACTTTGTGTACTACGGTGAGCTCAGAGCACCAGTACCGGTGTATTTGCATCTAAATAAGTCTGATCTTTCCAACATATGCCTTGCCATATCAATCCCTTTTTACAGCTGCCAACTTATGCAAATGAATGAGTATAATCATTCCCCTCTTTTCTGCTTGGTATCTGCATATATTCAGTCTAACAGGCGACCCAGTTGTCCATGTAACGCTCACAAAGCAGCACATTCCCCTGGTCCTCGGAGGACTCTTTGGCAGGTGACGTTCGGACACAGCTTCGAGTACAGGGGTATTATTCGCTGCTGTGTTCCTGAGGTTCACTGCCGATAACATCATAAAAAATTTCTACATGAATACCCACAGATAAGAAATTAAATTACTGGTATGAAAGCAGCAAAGTCTGCACCCATGCAGGTCAGCGTGAGGTGTGGTGATAGGGAGCGTGTATTACTGTTGTCATATGAGATGTTTCAGCTGTTAAGGGTAGCAGCAGTGTGTGTAAGTGTATCTATTGGTTGTTACCTTCCATGCAACAATGGACTGCTGCAGTATGCTTAATTACAGTCAGGCTTCTGTGACCCAAACAACAGATGAAGGGAAATGTCATCTAAGAGATAACAGGTTATCTGCAGGTTTGAGGAAGCCAAATCCATGGCATTTTAAGAAAGTTTTCAAGGCGTCATTGACCTTACATTCACAAAAATAACAGTACAACAGGTCTCACAGTTATTCCTTGAACCAGTGTTAACCATAGTTCAATCCAGCTAACATCCCTTTTCCATTTCTCCATGGCTAAAGCTTCTGTTACTGGTGTCAAGCTGCTAAAGCTCCTGTCTGAACCCCTCCACTCGTGAATGATAGCTGGTGGTTCCACTCATTCTGATCTCCAATATCCTAAAATGACCAATTCTTTACAAAGATTTCCAAAGCAAATGTAGCATCATCATTTATTGTGGTTTTTTAAAAAGGATCTGCCGACATCCATCAAGCAGGGACGCCAGATGAAACATGATATGCATGAAAATTTAAGATGAGAAGTCGTGTCTTTAAATCTGTAATCATGTGTGACCCTTTCTATCCATGCATTCAAAAGGACCGACCACCGTCTACAGTAATTGTCACAAAGTGGTTTTAGTCTTCACTGCTACTCCCTCTCACTCCAAATTAAACTTTACATTGTGTCCCTCCAAAAGTGCCAATAACGCTGCTCTCCTCTGTGCCCAACTGCCCATGTAATGCCTTATATTGTTAGTGCCCATTTACCTCTGCCTATCTGCATACCCACTGCGCTGCGTTTGAGTGTGCCAGTCTGAGGTCTGGCAATAGGTTGCGTGGACGGCGGCAGCTCTGCCTGATTGTACTTGGCACAGCATCAGTGCCTACCTGAGTCATCCAGTCTGCCTGCTCCTCACCCTCCAGCACCCGTCAAATCGAGCTCTTTCCGCATTTCCACTCCGAGGAGGAATGTGGGCTTGGTCCGATTAGATCTGAATGAATATGGATTCTATGTATGCAGTAAACTGTTTAGACACACATCACAACACTGGCTGACTTGCTTCAAGAGCCACAGCTAAAACCAGAGTAGGAAACTACCAACAACACAGTCTTTGTCTTGGTCAAAGACTTTTTCCATCCTGTTTCCTTTGAAAACTCCATTTCCCTTAATAGAGTGAGTTATTATTGAAGGGAAGTTTTGTCTAAAGAAGTATAAGGACTAACACCAACAACGATTTTATAAATCAGGGTCATCTGAGCAGCTCTGTAAGAAATAAAAGAGTTCACTTTGATCTTGTAAGTCTGCATGAGAGGATCCAATTAGACATAAATAGCTGCAAATTATTAAAATGAAGGCTTCTAATGAGTGTGAAACTGTTTCAGAGCCGTTTCTATACTCCACATCCTCATACACTAATGTGTTTTCATATAATGTGAAATGATGCTGCCATGGACACGTCTTTGTCTCACATATTGAGGCTGTGCATGTTCAGTTACCACCAGCGTGTCATGAGATTGTTATGACTGTCATGACTTCGCTCTGAATGTATTTTTTGTTTTGACATTTCTGATGCAATGTACAGCCTCACAGCTGGCCAAAATATCCTAAAAGCGCCTGAGTGTTTCATTGAAGTTGAGTGTTGTTCAGAAATGCCATTGTTCAGTAATGCTATGCACTGAGGTGCGTCATGTGAGCTGTTGTCTTGCATCGCTGCTGAGATGCACTGCTGCTGCTGCTGTTGGCTGTGCTAATGTTGACGTGTGTTGACACTCTTGCTGTGTAAGCTCTGTGTTACAGCACCATAAAGAGACAGTGGTGTGTGTTGTTGTCATATGAAATGTTGCAACCTTGAAGGAACCAGGAGCTCGTGTATTGATATAAATGTCTATGAATGTATCTGATGGTGTTAACTGGGGATGCTCATATTCATCTACTGTATTAAATGTTATAGCTCCATGCAACAAAGGACCACTGCACTTTTTTTTCCCATTGCTACAGTCAAATCGCTGTGACCCAGACAATAGCTGAAACCAGCTTAGAATACACATACAGAAACAGAAAACAGAAAACAGAGGACACAGAACATGGAGGTGGTGAGGGGGTTGGTGGTTGGTAGTGTGCTCGAGGTGCAGAAGAAGAAAACAAAATAACAGGAAGGGTAACGTGCACACAGACATATGAGGCTGAAATGAGAGATAAGGAGAGAGGGGTGATGAGGAGGAGGTATTACCTTTCGGGGGACGAGGATTTCTCCGAGTTCACGGACATGAGCGGTGCCTGTTAGCCGCTCGCTGGCCGAGGGACCACAGGAGACGGCGAAGGAATGATAGAACAGAAAACAGCTTTCTCTCTCTTTTTTTTCTCTCTTCTCTCCCTATCTCTCTGCTGTGTGTCTGAGCAAAAGGAGAGAAGAGGGTTACTGCCTCCCCTCCTTCTCCTCCTTTTCCCTCCTCCTCCTCCTCTCTCTGTCTCTTGTCCTCTCGCTCAGAGGAGAAGAAAGGATGGAGGACAAGGCTTTGCAAAGGATAAAAAAGAGCAGCAACTGTGCAGTGCACAATCTGGTTGCGTTTTTGTGTCTGCCTGTCTGTGTCTGAGTGTGTGTCTGTGTGAGCTGATAGCAAGACCAGCAATGTCAGTCAGGCGCCCCTCCTCATGCCCCAGCCTCCTTCCTCCCTCCCTTTCCTTCCTTCCTTCTCCTCCTTCACCTTGCCTCTCTGTCTGTCTTTCACTTTCCCTGCTTTCACTGAAGGTCCTCTTTGTCTTCTTCTTCCCTTTGTCTCCTTCTTCTCTGGTGTCGCTGGTTCAAGCGGGCGATGATATTTATACACAGACTCCTGATCCAGTATCTGTCTGACTCTGTCTATGTATCTCTCCCTTCCTTCTCTCTCTGTCTAGCTGGCTCTATCAGGCCTTCTGCAGCTCTGCACAACAACAGAGCCCAGAGCAAGCTGGAACGTTCCACTTTCGGCACAGGCAGAGGGGTGTCGGCTTTTCGCACAGACAGGAAAATTAATGCCTTTCTCCTTGAGTCGTACTCTCCTCCCCCTTTTTTCTCCTCTGAATTAGCATCTCCCCCTTCTCTCTCTATCTCTCTGTCTCTCTCTCTCTCTTTCTCCCAATTGCCTTATTACGACATCCTGTATCTCAGGGCAACGCCGCACAGATCTGCCTCAACCCCCCCACCCCCTCTTCTCTTCTCTATCTAGCATCCTCCCTCGTTTCCTCCAAACCCCATTTCCACCTCTGTCTGTTCTGGATGCTGGATACCGCTGTGTGTGCATGTGCAGGTCTCATCCTTTCCCGCCTGCACCCCCCCATCCATCTCTATTTTCTCGCCATCACTTTCGGGCAGATGGGTCTGCTTCTACATGAGTGAACAGCTCATGGAGAGGTAGCCACAGGGTGTGCCATGATGGGGGGTCTGTCTCATTTCTCAATCTGACCTCAATAGTGGTGTGTGGGTGTGCGTCGGCATGTGTGTGCATGTATATGTATGTGAGGGTGTATGTGAAAACGTGCAGCAGGGGTTGTAAGGGCAACCTGAGGTTAATGTTACCAACTAGTCATCCAGGGAATATACACAGACAACACATGCAGAAATACTTATCAGCGACCTCAGCATCAAATTCTGCATTTGCTACTGGCTGACGTGAAATGCACAACATGTTTTTAATGATAAACAGCAAAAATACATACATGAATTACTCGAGGGTGCGATATACAGGAAATTTATACTATGAGATTATGTAAATGAACAGAGGATGATCAAGGCCTCTTTGTGATAACACACTCTGCTGGATGTTGCAGAGCATTAATTAATGCTGAAAATATGCTAAATCACTTGAAGTCAATTTCTGAAAACATACAGAATGATTAACATAAACCTATACCTTGAAACAAAATAAATTACTCATTTCAGTGGCTGATACGTGTAAAAAATTCAAAGCACAAGGCTTAAGTCAGGACACAGTAACTGTTCGGAACATTCATTCAAAACACTCTTTTGTATTTAAATATACAATTGCTTTCCTCTAGTATTTGGAACATCCATACAAACACTTCCTCTTTGTCACGGTCACTCTCCTCCATGTTTGTTTGTGTTGCCTTCATGCTAATTTCTTACCTGCATCACAACCCAAAGCACCAAAATGGCAAAAAACGATGCCCTAAAGAGTGCCATCTGTAACATGATATAAATATTTGTATATATGAAATGATACATTTTTTTTAATCAACACATGGTATATACCGTCATATCACATAGGCCTAAATGCACAATATGGCAAATATATGTAAATAATAAAAAAACCACACATTGACAACATTCAGCCTAGTGTTGCGCTCTACTGTTCTGGATTACATCAGACACAACTGTTCACTTAAAGCTATCCCATTATCTCAATAACGCTAACCTAAATTAGGGACAGTCGATTATAATCATTCACTTAGACACACAGTTTGATCACATAAATGATATAACATTTCACTAAATATCCATATGAGTAACAAATACTTGCCCTGCCTTTGATTCTAGCTCCTAATTTTGGAGCAGCTACTGAGAGGTCTATGACAAATGCGTTATCACAATAACACAACAAACAATGCAGCCATATCTGAAAGCCATCAAAGCATGAGACAAGCCCGAGAGAAGGAGACAGATACACACAGAAAGAAAACAGGAACACAATGATCTCTTTTCTCTTCTACCTCCATGCAGTTCCACTTTCCCACATGAAAGGACTACATTAGGCGCACATGTCTCTGAGCCAAACTATTGTCCTCATTCTCTGTGGATATGGGCCAGTGGGGGGTAAAGTACGCGCTGGGTCTCAGAGCATCCAGACAGCAAGAGGAATATTGAGCTAATATGAGCGGGTGTGCTTTTTATTCATTCATTTTACATGCCCAGTTTTGGGGTCATGGGAGGTAGCGGAGGCGCCGTAGCCTGTCAAAGGGAAGTCTGGGTAATATACGGCTGCAAGCGGAGACAGTTTTTATTTTTATCATGTAGTTGGTGTTTTTTTTTTAACAATTTAATAAACATCTAACCATGAAAAAGCAAGAAGATTGTCAAAATAACAACCATTTAACACAGAAATGTATATTTTTGTAACAGTATAAAATGTAAAAAATTTAATCTACAGATGAATCTTTCTGAAAATTGTAGCTCATTGGAAAATGACAATGACAGGCTGCAACTAATGATTATTTCCCTTCAATTATTAAGAAATTATCTGGCCAAAAATGTGAACAGATGGTAAAAAAAAAAAAGTGTCAAAATGTTGTATCTAAAAGTCCTGTTTGATCCACAAGCCACAGATTTTCAGTTTACTGTCAAATAAGATGAAAGAATGGAGAAAATATTAACATTTAAGAGAAACAGAGAATTTGACTTGTTTTTCTTAGGGCAGGGCAATGTTCATTTATTCATTCAGTCCTTCATTCATTCATCAAACCGCTTAATCCTCAAGAGGGTTGGAGCTTATCCTGGTTACCAACGGGTGAAGGGGGTGGGGGTCCACCCTGGATGTGTTGCTATTTCATATAT
>JAPQRQ010000023.1:22458909-22470624 GCA_037367365.1 Apogon talboti | reverse complement strand
AATAATAATAATAATAATAATAATAATAATAATAATAATAATAATGGATTAGATTTCTATAGCGCTTTTCAAGGCACACGAAGTGCTTTACATTAGTGATCCATTATTCATTCACACTCACATTCACACATCAGTTACCAATGTCAGGTAGGCTGTGACATATCAATTATTATTAATTTAATTATTTTGTTCAGGAAGATACTTTACAACAGAGTAAAACACAAATATACAGCTGAGTACATTTGTATATTATGTCTGAAAAAACAACAATGGTGAAGCATGAACTTTAACATAAAAACATTCCATATGAGTTCTCTGTGTAGAAAAAAACCCAACTCTTTTTAAAATAAATATTCCCTTTTTTATATTTTGTTAAATAACATACATTAGAACAAAAAGATGTCACATTTTTCCCCCCATTTTCACATTTCTTATTTCAAAATCCACACAAGTTTCAACTCCATTACAACCAACCAGTATAAATATAACTTGTCACTTCCAGTTAAGTTAAATCTGGCCACAATGGGGTGATTTCACATTTCCATAAATTTATCCTGCTTTACTTTTAATGAAAAGGACAGTTTCTCCATTACATAGATTGTTTTAACCAGTCTTCCTTGTCAGAGCTTTTTTCCCTCCAATAAGTAGTACTCTCCTTAAATATTTATCTCCTTTATTGAATGTTCTGTGTTATGTCCCCCCATATAGATTGCAAAAGCCTCAAATGGGATTGTGGTCTTAAATACAGATTCCAAACAATTGTGATTGTTCTTCCAGAATGACTTGAGTTTTGGACATTGGCTGTGACATATGTAAACATGCAATAAATAACAGTAGTAGCAAAGAGCCCAATACCACCATTCACAAATGAACTTCCTGTTGGATTTGTACATTTTGTAGGGTTGCAAAACAATCATGTTATACATCACCCACTTTCCTATGACATAAGGACAAGTCCATCAAGAAATTGTGCTGATACGTACGTAGGCTCTCAGGCTCCGTCCAAACCTGGCATTAACATCTGTCCTAACAAATTCGACTGTGTGTTGACAGCTGTAACTCGAAGTGTGAACACACTTGGGATGCATTAAGATCTGATCATTCAGACCACATGTTTAGGTGGTCTGGGATGCATATGTTAACCTTCTGTAAGCCACAGGGGTCAAACACACGGCCCGTGGACCAAAACCGGCCTGACAAGGGGTCCAATCCGGCCTGTGGGATGAATTTGTGAAATGCAAAAATGACACTAAAGATATTAATAATCAAGGATGTCAAAATCATTTTAGCTCAGGGGTCACATTCAGACCAATATGATCTAAAGTGGATCAAACTAGTAAAATAGTAACATAATAACCTGTAAATAATTATAACTATAAATGTTTCTATTTGTTTTAGTGTAAAAAAAGTATAATAAATTAGGTGAAAATTTTTGCATTTACAAATGATCCTTTCACAATAAATAACAATAACCTGAACAAATACTGTATGAACAACTTGAAATAGCTTAAGAAGAATAAGTGTAATTTTACCAGTATTCTACATGTTACTAAATGTTTTGTGTATTTGTACATCCACTGTGATCTGTAAGTTACATGTGTAAATGATAAAACTGAGGCATAATACTGTTAAAATTGCACTTACCTTTCTTCAGACATTTCAGGTTGTTCATATTTTTAATAAAATGTTGTAGATGTAAACAGTTTCATAATGTAATTTTACCTTTTTCACAGTTTTTTACTGGTCCGGCCCATTTCACATCTTATTGGGCTGAATGTGGCTCCAGAGCTAAAATGAGTTTGACACCCCTGCTCTATGCAATCTGAATAAGGATGTGTCCTGGGACGGGTCCAAAGCAGATCAAGTCTTCTGTGTAAGTGAGACGGCAATAGCATCTTCTTAAGGCATTTGCAAGTGGTATGAAATTTTCAAGGAGCTATATACAACGATATATCACTAGTTCTTCATATGTATAGTGTTGTCAGTGCTGTTGTTTGTTTTGTCTCTGTCCAGTTTGCATAATCTAGTGGAAATTCATATTACAACGTAGTAAAGAAGAAGTGCATGTTGTGCAAGAAAACCAAAAAAAAAAAAGAATGGTCAAAGTTGTCATTTCTTTATTCCAGGTGTATGATCCGTGCAGTAACAGCCCACATTTGTCAGTATTTTGTGTGATATTCCATGTAATTTTTAATACAGTTTTTTTTTGCACTATTTGTTTTTTATACTAAATAGAACAGAGCTGCAAAACGAATTTTCATTATTCCTATGACAGTGACAATAAAGATCTATTCTATTCTATTCTATTCTATTCTATTCTATTCTATTCTATTCTATTCTATTCTATTCTACTCTATTCTATTCTATTCTAACAGGCAAAAAAAAACCTCCACCTTAAAAGCTGCAGCCGGTATCCTTTAAGCAGCACAGTGTATTAAATTTGCAAAAGAACATTTCAAAGCCAGTTCAACCTGAACTGAAAGCTTATGCTGCGTTCAGGCTGTCGATGAGCTTGTTTGTTTGCAAATGGAGAGAGATCCAATCACAAGTACTAACTCGAGACACATGTGAGGACACATTCTAATAAAAGATATGAACTGACCTGCTGACAGTGATCCACTTGAGATTAGACAACTAAGGCCACGTCTAAACAGGGAAAATGTGCATAATGTAATGGTGTCAAAATGTCTGCATCTGAGAAGTAGAGCAGCACTAAAAGCTCATACATCAGAGTCTGTGAATCCATGAGTGTGGAGGTTCAGGTTGGTGTACGGATTGATTTATACATCCAGCCTCAGGCCTGTGTTGAAGCAGCTGCACAAACAAAAGCAGATCTTTACAATCTACATGTTTGTTTGAAAGATTGCAATAATGATTATTTTAAGTATGGTTGCTCAAAATCTACTGAACCATCTGGACTCTGGTGTGTAGCTGTTTCTAGGTAAGGAAACAACAAACAAAAATGCCACTAACTATACTGGACCGGGGGTTTTGGAACATGGTTGATAAAAATAACCCTGATATACTGTATTAGCCTCTGTGCATTGGTTTTAACCAGTCTTCTTTTACAATATCCACTGGTATTTCTAACCTCATGGAAATGCAATATTATGTCATTAGCTTGCCCCTGTAACAGTTGACGCTGGTTTCCTTGGTGATGTTCTTAAAACTATAATTTTAAGGTCATCTGATTTTATGGGAAGCTCATTTGCCTGTGGAAGAAGTGACACAGATAGCCTTTAAAGAATGGCTCAGACTTCGACAAAACTGAACTCATTAGGAGCCTAAAGGTCTTTTAACACGGTGGCTGTTTGGAATTGTTCTAGTAGAAAAGGCCCAGGTAGAACAAGTCATATTAATCATGGCTCTGTTCCATTTATGTGACCCAGTAAGCTACAACTCAGCGAGCCAGCCTGCACGTTTACGCTACCACGTTGAGAGTCAACGCCGTAGCTCACTTCACTGAAATACAGTGATAAACAACGTCATTAATTACCTGTGAATTCCCTGATGTAACAAGTCAGAAGGTCTCCTGTACCAGCATGCATTTGGACTTATCTTGCAGGTGTTGCCTCTCCATCTCTTCCCCTTATTCAGGTTCTGTCACTATATTTTTTTTCAGTTTAGCAGAAAACAGTGCAACCCCTCCCACTGCTAAACACGCACAGGCGCTGGTCAGTGTTGAATGCTCGTAATTCATCCAGACATACACAGACAAGCAGCTTGCACTTTCTGTGCCTCATTACCTCAGGGAATGCACTCAGAAGCAATACATCTGAATGTGTGCACTTTGCAACTTAAAGCAAGAGTATGTGCACAGTAAGTGGATGGGGGGGGGGGGCTGGGTTAATGATATACAGTTTACCCAGAGCTGATACCAAAAACCCAACAAGATTATGACCCCATAGTAGCCACACCTGTTCCTCTGTATGTGTGTGTGTGTGTGTGTGTGTGTGTGTGTGTGTGTGTGTGTGTGTGTGTGTAATGTGCGTAAAAGGCCATTAGCTAAGTGGTGTGTGTTTAATTGATGGATGACAGACCTCTGCCCTCTCGTCCTGCCCTTTGACCTCAGGTTCAGCAGCTGCTTCACCACAATAATAGATCTGATTTGATCACATTTGGGGTCGGGTAACACTTAACACCGATCACACCGTCAAAATGGGCTACTTCATGTTTTTTAAAGCCCTTTCACCTCACTAATGGAGGACGGGACTGTAACAACACTTAGCCCAGATAAACCACGTGATCAGTGAACAGCATACTGATGATGAAACGTGAGAAATATTAAAGGGAAGAATTCTGCACAAATGGGCAAATATTTGAATGATTTAAATAAACTGTAAACTGAACCACAGATGCCTCTAGCACAAGAAGAAATTGCACTAATCCCCAACTTTAGAATGAAATATTGACTACTTAAGATCTTTTTAAATCTACAATAGCAACTTTCTTACAATTAATCCTTTACTCTTAGTCGTACTCTAATATTCTCTAGATACTTGATTATTTTTCGGTATTTGTCATGTTTTTACCATTAAGAAAAGTTGGTTTCTTCAACTTTCACTCAGGACCTAAAATCAGCCTTTAAATCTGAGATATTTTATGATTTGATATTTACTGTGATAATTGAAACTTACATATCTCATGATACACATCTCCTTCTAATATGTAAATCTAAAAAATATTGACATTCAGTGACATCAGTGTTAAAATGTGTGTCATTAAATGGCTATAAGTTAAACTTTAACTATTTGAAGTGCATTATGGTATTGAGTCTTGGTGTTGTGACCAATCAAAATGTATTGATTGAACTAATTGCAGATACATGGAAATTATAATGCATCTATATTATATACGTTAGAAAGAAATAGCAAGAGAAACACTGATAAAGTCAATTTAAAAGAATTATAGCAAAAATGTATTAAATATTTGATTTTCTTGGTTTGTTTACAGGATTAGGTGTATTTTATTGGCCTCTGCTCTGACTGATCCAGTTATCTTTTACTAGGGATGAGCACTGAAACTGTCCAATAATCAGCCAATAGGAGTCAAATAGTCATTATTTCATTAGTAACCCTCCACTCAAACCAAAATACTAATAATGAAAAAGAGAACACCAAGCTTTTTTAGTCTTTTCTTGACATATGCAGCGCTCAGGCAGAAACAGCAGCATAAACATGAGTTCCACGTCTCATAAATCTTCAACCCAATGCCAACGCAAATAAAATGAGATTTTCACCTAATCAGCTGTCTGAAAAACAATCAAATATGTATTAGTCCCAAATTCCACATGATATATTGGTCTCAAATGTAAATATAAGGTAAGAACCAAAGTATTCAGTGATTTCCAGCATAGCAACAAGAACATGCAATGGGAAAGGAGTACCACAAAGACCCCTTTCACCAGGAACCAAACAGAAAGACATGACTGCCCTCTATTGGTCAGAGTGACAATTACAGCCATTATACTTAAACCTGCACACAGAGCAAACTTCACTTGATATAACACATTTATAATGAGATACAGGGCACTGGGGAGAAGTAAAACGCTGCACTAGGGGAGTCCAAACAAGGATAAACAGAAAAATAACAAGCTAGGTTTTTCCCTTCTGTCATAACTAGGGGGAGCAGAGAAAATAGCCTTGGCCGCAAGCTGAGGAGGCGTACAACAAAGAACGCCCTGTGTTTCTGTTGATGATAACAGCCCTGTAGCATGGGAGGGAGAAGAGGCAGGCCTTTGGTCACCAGCGTTATGTCAACACAATGAATGTGATAATTCACTTAGCAGGGTTATTGCCGTAATGTGACTGGAATAGCCTGAGACTGGTAGTTACACTGTTTTTACAAGGATGAATGTGGAATTAAAGTGTTCGAGTTCCAGCCAAATAGGGTGAAACAGGACAGGAATCAGTGTAAAAAACCAGCTGAAACAGAAAAATGCAGAGTGGAAAATATACTATACAATTACAAAATGTTGATTCAACATAAATGAGGCGAATTATCATAATCTGACCCGAGTGGAAAAGTTACATGATGCTGGTTTATCAAGACCTGATGTTGTACAGTATCACATACATACACTCTGCTTTACATGCAACAATTAATAAATGATTCACTACAGTACTGTTTCCCTTTTTGTCCGAGAGATCAACTTTTTAACCTTGGTTCCTAAATCTTCAATTATCAGAAGTGAATTTGTGTATAAGTGACATGTAAATTTATGGCCATTTTATCTACCATTTCATGGTATTAATAGACTTATAATATTATCATAACAGCTAACAGGTAATCAAGCCATTCTGAAGTGATAGTCAACTGATAAATTACAAAGTTGCTCCATATATGAACATTTTAATAACAAATATATAATGATATTTAAGCAGAGATAGCATACTCCCATATGAATTAAAATAGAATTCATGCTCAAAGTTTTGTCTTCCCAAAGTAAGAGCACAGTCACATATTTTATACATACACTTTTTCCATATAGAGTGAAACAAATTTGGGTAGTTGTCAAGACAATAAACCATATTTAAGTGTCTGAAAACACTTATGTCTGCACCATGTAATTATTTTCCACTATCCATTCTTTTCTAGTAATTACTCAATTTATCAATAAGCTACTAGGTTTGTTAAAGATAAGAAAACAATAAAAAAAATATCAGCCAAAATACATCAAAAATCCAGGTGATTACATCAGGGGCCTTGTTTTGTTGTTTTGAAAGTCCAAAAATAATGGATTCACAGAGATGCAATGGCAAAAACATTGGCAGATTTTCCTATTTGTGAACTTAAAACAGTCAAATATTTGACCACATACTTTTGCATGGAATAAATAAACAATGAATAAATGATCAATATAATCTTAGATTATCTATCAGACTTTTGTTGTTATAAATGAAAGTAGGGAATATTATACATATAATTGATGTTTTTATAACATATATAGATACAGTGTTACATAACAGATACAGGGTTTTATTTGCAAATATTATTGGGTTTGTTATCTGACAGAAATTTACCTATATTCTTCATTCTGACCCCATTCCAAGAAACATGTGATCTAAGTCTCAGATGCGAGTTGCTCTTGCAATAATAACTTAGCCAGGTTTTGGAGACTAGGCTAAATCAGGACACAAAACTGTTGAGCGTAGCCAATTACTCAGTGTTTACAATGGCAGCAGCCTCGATAGAGAAGAACTGATGCATGGGCTGTGAAGGACACACATAGACACATGGGATTATATGCACACCCCGCAGATCTGGGTTACTGTGCTGCAGAGACGGTGAGACAAAAAAATACATTGTAGCTAGATTGTAAATGCGAGGAGCAGCGACTACAGCCGACCACAGCAATTTAAAAGACTAAAAATGAGTTTTGACTGTACCTGTGTCTGTATTTGTTATACTTTAAATGTCCCACACTGACAACAGGAACAACATCTTGATGTCTAATCATCATAGACTGTCTACATTTGCTTGTCTCAGTGAGGCTGTAATTACAGGGCTTGGGGGTTTGTGTTTAACGTTTCCTCTTTTAAATGGGGCGACTTTAAGAGCAGACATTGTGCGACTCCTATTAACCAAGTTGCACATCATTTTGCAGGAAAAGCTGTGTAAGGGTCTGGGTTACTCTTAGAAAATGGACATACAATTATCTGCAGAATCTGAGCTGCTTAGGAAGAGTAAAATAAATCTTTTGAGGGGAGCTCAGGGTAAATGACACCGACAAGAATATGCAACATTATCAGAGACAGATGTTACAGTGGCAACAACAACAACCCAACAGGACTATTACTGTGATTTAAGGCAGTGCTGAGAAGCTAAGGTCTAAAGAATGTCAAGTATTTCAACCTTCCACAGCTCCCTGTCCCAGTTTTGGGGTCGGAACCCAAAATGAGCCATGGAACCTTTTTCACTGTGGTGCACGTTTGCACAGTATTTTGCACATTTTTGTTCATTTACATGATAATTTCATTCATTTCTATTGATTATCGAGTTCATTCTTGAATGAATGATTTTGTTTCCTTTCAAAACAGTAAATCAAAATTAGAAAAATACGCTAACTCTTCATTCTTATACATCTCATCTTTTACATTTAAAGTGGTTCTATGTACTACTTCTATTCCAAACTCTCAGAACTGAGGACTACCAAAACCCCCAGCAAATCAATGCTATGTATCCACGACTGTATCAGTGACTAAATAAAGTATAAAAGTCATTGTTTACAGACATTTGCATTATGGTATCATTACGTTTTCTTCTCCCAACTATAAACATAGCTGTTAATTTTGATGGTTGGTCAAAATAACAGTGTCTCATAATCTTCACATGCTGCATTAGCTGATAGTTTACATTATAGCTCTGCCACAGTAAAACTAAAAATCACCTCCGTTTTCTGTACAGTTTGTGTTGTCAACAGCTGCTCTAAAAATCTGTTTGGAATCATCCAAACAAGGTCAGAACTGTCACAGTTTACCCTGAACCGTGGATCAACAAACGGTAACTTTGCAAAAACAATAACATCAGATAATAACTTTATACCTTCATAAGCTTCATAATCATATTCAACCATGTAGAAGCAACGCTGCCATTTCAGCATCAAACTCCATTCTTTTCATTTAGAGCTGTGTCCAGCGGAGAAAACAACAGTGCACTTTCTTTGACTCCACATAAAACCACCGTCCCTTCAGCATAAAAAAATTCAGTTCATATCTCTACAATCCAACACATCGATGTCTTTGGCAGAACTTCAGAGCCTTTAATTCTAAACACTCTAATGATAATTTTAGGCATTGTTTTAATACGTGGGGGAAAAAAAATACAACATACAGCCATGGTGTTATGATACATGAAATCATTTTCTGTAAACATGGAGTATATTGTGGCAGTTGATGATACATTTTTCAAATTCTGTATCTCAAGAAGATGCTCCATTTTTCTTTTGGGCCTTGAGCTAAAATAGTTGGAAATCCTCTGCACTAAATTCAGTGGTTTTGCTGAATTATAAACTGACAAAGTATAATGAACTGTTACTGTAACTCTGAGAATGCATTAAAAAAAACCCATGAGGAGCTGGGGAACTGTAGACTAACCACAAGTGCTATACATAAAGGAAGATGACAACATTTTGTGATTAAAAAAATGGGAAGTAGTGCTGGTAGTACGTGATCCTTTTTAAAAGCCTGAACAAGAGAGCTATAGATGATATTGTCAGCTATTTGCCTCTCATAATGTCGAGGTCTAAAACAAACTGTAGCAACAGAAAAGTATTTATTCAATTCAAGTTTATTTACTGCTTCATTTAAAAACAACCTGAAATGCATCAATAAAAATTAGTAATACACGACAGCATATCAAATAGAAACTGTTTATTTAATGAAAACTAGGAGTTAGATGTGAAGCACGCAAGCAAGATATTGACTGATTGACTGATTAATTTATTGGTTGCAGATTAATTTAAATTTAACAGAAAATGAATATAAAATGTATCTCTATGATACAAATTCATGCCTGTTTTCCACTTTCAGCCAGAAGGTGGCAGTGGAGGGTGACTCTGTTCTCTTTAGCCTCCCCGACTGTGATAAGCTCCTGCCCTCACAGAATTACATGCCCTATTAATGTCGTGCCTTCCTCCCTCTGCGATGACCCACTGGCCTGCAACTGCAAGACTGGTCCACACTTCAGGAGCCTTATACGAGTGGAACAAATCCTCATTCCTTGTCCGTCGCTGAATCCATCCAAACTATACACTCTAAACACTGCGATCCCTCACCTGAATCTACTCTTGTATCTATTAATATATTCAGTCTGATTGACTCTTGCTGGAATATTGTTGCTGGGGAAGCAGCAGAAAAATCTTTGACAGACCCCTTCAGTCAGATAAATATCTACTTTGAAAATAAGGAATGAAATCCAGTGGAAAAACCCACTCAGTCAGTCCCCATAAGGAACAGTTACTAGAAAAACAACTGGTTAATGTACTGGCAGGACGGTAAGTACTAAAAGGGAACAAGCATTCAACTTTAGGTCTCCACGGGAAGCCTCACAAAGTCAGCACCGAACATAACGAACATCTGCTGAAAATATGAGTTTAGGCTGGAAGATCCCACTTGAACACCTACCAGAGCGGCCTACTTCTAGGTTCAATTAGATCTCAGCCAGTCAGCCAGCAATAATACTGGCACTGTGGCCACAAGGGAGCAGATCATTCCCACTCAGACACCACAGAGGAAGCAGCCAATATCATATTACAATTCATTACATAACAATGAATGATCTGTGCAGGCCACATCTTTCTCACAACATGTCAGACAGCATCCATAAGTACATGTCATTCTGTTAGAGTTTGAGGTTTTGATCATAAGACTGAAGGATACAGACAGAAAATAGGATCATAGACTGAAGACAAAACATTGTACGATTATTGAATTGTTAAGTTGATAAAATCCCACAAAATTGGTCATAATGTCCATCATTACTTGTGAAAACCTACACTAAAAGGTCTTAAATGAACTAAATGTTTAGGATATAATTACAAAGACAGAATCTAAAATTCATAATTAGGTTTCCGTTAGTGTGTAATCACACAAAGATAGCATCTGTTGTGTTGTCTGTGTGTTGAGCTGTTGTGTGACCTGACTTCCTCTTCTCTTTTTTCTGCTTTATACATGTAGCGGCATTAAGGTGCATTATTGCCACACCTACATGACTAAAAAGCCCAGAACAGACAAAAACAAACATAGGGGAGTGAGGGGGATTCATTTACCACTAGATGTCACTAAATATTACACACTGAACCTTGAAAGCTAATTTCTGTATTAGTGTATCTATGGTTATAGACATATAACCATAGATAAATGCCAGGTCCACACTAATATGGATATCTTCATCTACTGATTAAAAAAAGTCTGTCACAAAGTTGAGCAACAGCAACAACTTAAGCTGTAAATTTAAGTTACCCTCAGTGTTGGCTCAGGTAGTCAAAGTGTATTCTTTTTAGTTTGTAGATTTTGCCACAACACTGGTATATCTTCAGTTAGATCCGTCTCCCAAAGGTGTCCTTGCTGACCTCAAACTACTGCAGGTAAAACACTGACTTATGCACCTTTATATGTTCTTTCAAGTGCATGGTCATCTCACAACACAATAGACATGTGCACTAGAGAGATATTGGCCGGCCGTTATATCTGGCCAATATATTGATTTTTTTCAATATCGTCCATTGGCCTTCTTTTTTTTTTTTTTTAAAGCTGATAATTGATCAGTAGTAAAAAATATTATAAGATATTTGATCAGGCGCCTGTGTGGACAGCATTTGAAGTTCAACAAATGTTAAAGGAGTACTATGTGTACATGTATTAATAATTGAATTTATATTGCTGCATAAGAATCTTAATTACCTGAGTGTTTCAATTGTATTCAATGTTTCAATGTGCTTTAAAAAAAGAAAATCTGTCTTAAATATCGACCTCAAAAATCGGCTGTAGATATCAGCCATTAGCTGACCAAATTTTTTTTTAAATTGGCATCGGCCTTAGAAAAAACCCATATCGGTCACCCTCTAACGTGCACGTTGGAGCTTGACTTCATTGCTTTCTTATTTCTGTTTTCCTTGTCCATACACAAATCTGAGTTAAAAATCTTAATCTTCAAATATCTCCACGTTTGTGAGCTAAATTGCCCTTTACATGTGGATGAGAGGGCAGATGGAGA
>JAPQRQ010000023.1:22423360-22436916 GCA_037367365.1 Apogon talboti | reverse complement strand
GGGGGGTAATTTTTGTTATGAAAAGATTTTCACTGAATATCCCCCCAGCTGCCTCCATAACCTAAAATTATTAACTGAAAAAAAAACACCATACATGAGGTGCTGTACTGAAATCAGCTGAAGTCCTGAATGTAAAATAGCATGTCAAAAGTAGATGAATTGCACTCTCTGAAGAGATAGCATGTGATTGCTGACAGCTGAAGTTTGCTGAAATTTAGCTGAAACACAACCCATCTACTCAGATGAATACACTATATGCTATTACATGCATTTTAAGTTCAGGGGCCACCTAGGCTAACCTAGTATGATCTCAAGTGAGCCAGACCAGTAAAATAATAACATAACCTATAAATAATGTCAACTCCTGACTTTACCTATGTTTCAGAGGGAAAAGAAAGTACAATTACACTGTGAAAATGTTTACATCTACAAACTACCCTATAAAAAATGTGACACCCCTGCTTTACAGCATATAGCGTTACCCATGGGCAACTTTAAGTTTTTTAATCCCTATGCCCAGTACATGTGAATGTAAATGATGTCAAGCTATCAAAGTGTTTCAAAAAGCACAAGATTTGAGTCCAATAAGATGTGGGGCTCTCCATCAAGCATGATTTGAAGGTAGGGCAACTTTTTATGACACATGGTCACAGGAGCCCATGGTGTGAGAAGACCGTAAGAATATTTACCCTTGTAACCATGTTTACAATGACATAGGCTGTAAATGAAAAATTCACATGTCTATGAAATTGTTGACAGGGTTTTTTATAAAGTTATTTTTATTTTGCATGTTCAGAAATAAATTTTTTTCTATTTGTTGCCCTATTGTGCGATAAGGGGTTCTTCTTGAGGGAGACTTTGCTAACAATGTGCAGCAGTAATTTTTATTCCTATTGAATTTTACTTCTTTTAACATATTTAGCCTACAACACGAAACTCAACAGGAAAGGTAAGGAATTGACATGGAAACGGTAGAAATGGACCTGTAGGCCCAGGATCCAGCAGCAGGTGTCTGCCTTCTGGGAGAAGGTTTGGGACACCGCTGTCTATCAGGGGCCTCTCAGATCTTCACGGATCTCTTGGTAGATTTTGTTAAAACTCTGTCTCTCGTGATTCTTCAGAGAGTTGTGTATGTAGCGTAGTAATATAGAGTATGTACAATATTATGTGATTTGCTGAATGTATCAGAAACCATGAAAGAATCAAAACAATGAAAGAAACCAGTGTTTGATCGTTTCTTTCATTGCTTTGAGCGATAACGTTGGGTGATAATGTACAGCACAAAAACATATTTTTCTAAATTGAAAACAACATACGAAAGATAATTCAAATATTAAAGTTGTGCCAGTTTTACCGGCCTATTTGGCCAGTTTGTAAATCACTGTGACTGCAAAAGGTATTGTGATAGAACTGTGTTTACGTTTTTAGCCTTATTTTATTCTTGAAGTGAATATTACATGATTGACAGATCAATCAACCAATCATCTATAGTGGGAGGGCTTCGCTGAGTGTCTGTTTCCGGAACTAAACACACGTATCCTGATCCCACACAAACACACACGTGTGAGAAGCAGGAGGTTGGTGTTTGCACTCTTCTGGGTCTCACCAAGTACAGGTGAGGAAGAATAAGTGTATTTTGAAGAATTTAGGTGTGATGTTTTTGCGCCCAGGATCTAGCTTAGTTTAGCCAGGCTACCGATGTTAGCTGAGAGCTAAGTTAGCTAAGTTGATGACACTGCAAATGCGCTAGCGGCTTTGCTAACTTTTAAGGTAACGTTAAATATGTTGTTTTTGATGTCTAGTGCCTATGCGAAGCGGTTGTCCATCAAGAAGTATCTACGAGTATTTGGCAGCTGGGAGCCGAGTGTTTCCTAGCATCTAGGCAAGGTCCACGCCTCTGTCTTGTTACCTCAGTTCCATAAACTGTAAGCATCTGTAATCGCCGGTGCATGATAGCTGTCAATAGCATTAGCATTAGTATTAGTAATGGTATAATTTCTGAGTATTGTTATATCACAGGGGGTATATTTCTAATGCAAAGAATTGAGCACGAAAATTTGACGTATTACATGTTGTAACCGTTCCAAGATTCCAAGATTTCTTTGACAAATGAGTGATAATTGTGTATTTAATTAGTTGCATTAAACTTTTATGAATCTTGGAAGGTGGTTTGGAGTCTTTGCCCATTATTCAGTCAGCTGTCTACTTTCCTCTAGCATTAGAAGGTTAATATTTATACCCTCAGTGGCTACATTGAAGTATGACCTTGCCACAGTGTCCCATATATGTGTTTTCTCATCCTGCTTGAATTAAAACAGAATTTCTCTATTGCAGCTTTGCACTGATGGCTGAGTCAGAGCCCGTACCTATCTCTGCCCTCCATGCCGGAGAAAAGAGAGGCTGTCCAGAGAACAAGGAAGACGACACACCGTCAAAGAAACCAAGAGTTGAGAGTGACCATGAAAATGGGGGTCCTCCCCATCAGGCTGAGGAGGAAGAGCCTGAGGGTGAGGCAAGTGATGGAGAGGAGGATGGGGAGACCTTTGCAGATATGATGAAGCATGGCCTGACTGAGGTGGATGTGGGCATCCTGAAGTATGTCAGTGACCATGAGGGCTTCTCAGGAATCCTAAAGGAAAGGTTAGTCTTCCTGAGTCACTGAAGTATTTGCTCTGTTTGATCCATTGCATTTACTAATATAAGATTTCATGTGGTTTGTGCTTAGATATTCTGATTTTGTGGTTCATGAAATCAACAAAACAGGCAAGACGGTGCAATTAGATGACCTCTCTATTCCTGCAGATGTTGAGGTAAGTTATATGCTTTATGCAGTTACAATTTGTTGTACTCTTCTTAAAACTTTTCTGTGACTACATTTAGATATTTACTAGAGGTTAAACTACTCATGCTGTATTCATTGGAAGTCTTAAATTCACTCTTAATGGTAAATTTAGGCTGAACAGTGTTTCACAACTCCTTGGGTTACAAGTCTTCTGCAGACCTAATTATGGCTGATAGTGTTTATGGTGGAATAACACCCTGGTCAGAATTAAAATGCCTCATGTAACCACCTTACTCCAAGAGACTGGCCAGATAAGAAGGAAATTAACCGTTAAATAGAAAAATATAATCTATGTAAACACTAGATCCAATCATTTCTTACATTCACCACAAGCTTGATCCGCTTGGGAATAACATGTTTCCAGTAGAGACAGATACGTGGCAGCAGGAAAACAAATTTTGTTTGTTGCTGATAAAACAGCTCTTGGAGACTTTATAAGATACAATGTGAGAAATAATGAAAAAGGACACAGTTTTCCTGGAACCTGTGATTCCATCTTGGTGATCTTAATAATAAAAACCTGCAAAGTGACTTCTGTTTCTCTGTTATATTACAGGCAGAACAAGCAAATTTACAATGTGCATGATAGTTAAGTTACATTCTGAGGACATGATTTAAGAGTGTAAACGTATATCTTATTTGATCAGAGTCTATATAAATGTGCTATGGTGGAATCTCTGATCAGAATGATTTCAGTCAGACTGAAGTAATGGCAACTGTAGCCACTTATGGTAATCATAAGCGTTATTGTTCTACCTGTAATCACATCCAATTGAGATGACATATCATCTTGAATTACAATGGAAGAAATTTGTATTTATTTATTTATTTATTCATTTTTAAGTGATAGACATATAAACTTTCCTAAAATATTGAAAGTTACCTCTTAGCTTTCCCAGCACTGTCAAATAACATTTCATAACAATTTAATATGCTGTGTTGTTCTGTGCTCTCTTAGGAAGCCCCAGTAGTTGAGACGCAGGAGTGTGATGTACTGACTGATGAGCAGAAACAGCAGCTTGGGGAGCTGCAGCTCTTCAAGAATAAGGAGGGCAGTGTTTCTATTGAAGTGAGTGTGCACATAAATGATCCCTTTATTTCACTAAGTACAGGTGTGAATGATACATCTCAATTTAATAAATTCATTTCTGTAGGTGATGGATGATACAAAGGAGAAACGGACACTAGTTCATAAAGCCATCAAGACTCAGTTTCCTGGTTTGGAAACAAAGACAGAAGATAAAGACGGTCGCAAGTTCATAGTGGCGTACCATGCTGCAGGGAAGAAAGCTCTAGCAGGTGTGTGGACTGGAGACAAAAGCAGAGCTCAGCCTTTAAATGTCTGGACAGAATTCTTAAACAGGAAATGTTGCTACACTTATAAAATATAACTGATTTTAGTTCAGAGGAAGGATCTTTGCATGACTTAATATATACTTTAAGCTGTTCTGCTGCAGTGCATGTGGTGGCGTCAAGTGCAAAGGAGTAAAAAAGGTTAGGTTGCATGGGCATGACCACACATGCATGATTCTGCACAGATATTTACTCATGAATGTAGCTCACAGTTTTTATTTATTTTTTTGTTATGTACTGACCACATTCAATCCAACTGTATTATCTACATTATGACTTCATTTTTTTTTATACTGAATGCTTATTGAAGTTACAAGTTAAGTGTAGATCATACATTGGTGCCTTGGTAAGACTTTGCACCTGTGTTGCACAGATTATTAAATATTCACTCCACTCTCAGGCCCATGCATGCAGACCTCAACCCTGAAATCCAATCGTACCATCCATAAGCATCTTCTCTCATAGTAACGGTATTCTATAACATTATTCTATCCTCCTTTTGCTCTTCTTTGGTGGATAGAGATCAAAACAACAGCAGGTAAGCACCTGTTCCCCACACAGCACTGAGAAAGTGCTTAAAACCCCACATGGAGTTAGGTCTCGGTAAATATACATAATACAAATAGTTAAAATTATAAAAATAATTAGCACAGTTTAAATATTATAATGTTGAAATATGAAAAGGACATAATAAAAGCTGCAAAGTCTGTTTGTATTTAGGTTATAATGTATGGAAGTACAAATTCTGTAATCTCACAGTTAAGGTCATGGGAGAATGTTTATATTTTCCTATTAATTATGTGTTAGTAAGTGATTCATAACATCTTAATTCAGTTTGTGTCATTTTCTGTCTCCATGAAAGCACCAAGGAAACATTTCTGGCCCAAGAACCGTGGTAGTTTCTGTCACTTTGTCCTGTACAAGGAGAACAAGGACACCATGGACGCTATCAATGTGCTTTCAAAGTTCCTAAGGTATGACTATTATACTTTCAATATAAAAATCGATAATCATTGAATAATCAAAGAGGTTTACCTTCTGAAATGTTTGTGTGGAAAAATTAATACGACATCTGCCTGTCACCTAGGCTTCGACCCAATATGTTTTCTTACATGGGTACCAAGGACAAAAGAGCTATCACGGTGCAGGAGATTGCTGTGCTGAAGTATGTAACGCATATACCGAATCAGCCTGTTTATTTGTACGAGGACCGGATTAAATAGCTGTTAACTGTGGAATGTGTGTGCACCGTCTTCTCAGAATCACAGCAGAGAGGCTGGCTCACCTCAACAAGTGCCTCATGAACCTCAAGCTTGGAAACTTTTGCTACAAAAATCACCCTCTTAAACTGGGGGAGCTACAAGGCAACCACTTCACTGTCGTCCTCAGGTCAGTGCACATTAAGAGATTTGTCCTGTCATAGTTACAATATAATATATACTGTACATTAGTATTATACTGGGGAAAATAATTACCGGTGCAGATCAAATCTAAATTAAGTAAAATTGTATTTATATAGAGCCAAATCATAACAAAAATGATCTCATGACACTTTACATATAGAGCTGGTCTAAACCAGACTCTAAATGACAAGTCAGTTAGTGCCTGTGTGTTGATACGGAGAGGTCCTACCCTGCCGTATTGCGACAGAGTAACAAGTTAATCTGTGTGATTTATTGATTTGTCAGCTTTTGACATTATCCTACAACCTTTGTGTTAATTCAGCAGACAAACATTTAAGCCACACGCTCAAACATCATGTAACTGTTTTGGATGTGATTTTCATCTTAGCTTGAAAAGAATAAGGCCTCTCAACCTGCACAATCACTATCATGTGTCATGCACAAACATATAGTTATTTTAATTTTCTTTGAATGTAGAATTATACTTAGATCTGTTCAAATTCTACTCATCAGAATCATAGTGGATATAATACTGAGCCCAATGGCTAGCATAAAGCCTTCGTCCTGATTACGGTCTTATCACTACTGCAGCTGTATGTATTCACTGAATGCATGATATATTTTGTCTGATTTGTGTATACCTCTTTTTCAGAAATATCTCAGGAACAGATGAGCAGGTCCATCAGGCCATGACATCCCTTAGACAAACCGGTTTCATCAACTATTATGGCATGCAGCGCTTCGGCACCACAGCTGTGCCTACACAGCAAGTTGGCAGGTGCTGTTATTAAAAATGCTGCTTTACATATAACAGGGCAGAGGCAGAGTAAACTCATGTTTTCTGTTTTGCTGGTACAGGGCCATCCTGAAAAATGACTGGAAAGAAGTTGTAGATTTAATCCTTAAACCCCGTCCTGGAGGTAATGCACTTGTCCTTTCTTGTCTTCCTCCATACATACCATTATTACTGTAACACTTTATAATATTTCTACACATATGTTTGTTTGGTTTTCCACCAGCGGAGAAAGAATACTTGGTTCGCTGCAGGGAGGAGTGGGCAAAGTCTCAGGACCCAGAGGCAGCCTTGAAAAAGCTGCCCAACAAGCGCTGCGTGGAGGGACAGCTGCTGCGAGGCCTCTCCATGCACGGCAAGAAGAACATCGTCACTGCATTCAGCCTGGTGGGTTTGTAATAATGACCTTATCCGAGCTGTCCATCTGGCTTTTCCCTAAAGCGCTCTGATGACTGTTTTTATTTTTCCAGATCCCCCGAAACAACCGCCTGATGTATATCCACAGCTACCAGAGCGTGGTCTGGAACACCATGGTCAGCAGGAGGATTGAGGCCTTCGGTCTAAAAGCTGTAGAGGGCGACTTGGTGCTTAGAGGAAGTGAGTAGTTCATCTTTAACTACATGATTACATATAATGAATAGATGTCCTAAAATTAATAACAGATATCAGAAAAAATAGTATTTATAGGAAGCTGTCAATAGGCTTCATCCATACTATTTAAATACTTTTGTGGCATGGCTCAGTATTTGGGTAGTTAATTTAAGTGTTCAGTACCTACTTAGTACCATGATAACACTTAATGAACCATCAGATCATTATTTTAGTCAACACCACCTAAACTTAGACAGAGATGAGACCAATGTTATCTACGTAGCTTTATGTCCCTTGTCTGGCTCATCATTATTGATCATCAGTGAAAAACTTCATCCTTGGTCTCTAAATCCCCTCAATGTATAGTAATTAGTTTATTAAGTAATATTAAGTAGCCTGATGCACCCTTCAGAAAAGCTGAATCCGGATACAATTGAATACATATTTTTTTCAAATGACAGCAAGTTATTAAGTACCTCAGATGTTGTAAAGGCATTTGAGTGATATCACCACTGAAGTGACCATAAAAGAGACGACGGTCTTCAAAAAGGACCAATCTAGTTTATTACCACACACCCTCAGACCCAACAGGAAGTGTCCTGAAACCACAAACTGTGCAAAGACAGTGTCATTGGCATCTGTTTCCAGATCACACTTTTTTTGTTTCCGAGTCCTTTCTTGTGTACATATGGCACCAGTCAACTCCTGCCATGTTTTGTATTTTTCTAGACAAGTGACATCACTGTTCACACTTATAAGCAGTTCTTAACTAAATTTCACCAAGTAAACCATCAGTCTTCACAGAGGGCTGTTTTTTTTTCTCTTAGCCTCCCATATATGGTATTTTCCTGTTTTGTTTTTCATTTTGTTTAATGATACCTGTCAAATAGCCATACTCCTGGTTTGTGATTTGCACCCACCCCTAAATCTGCTGTATTTATATGGGTTTATTTCCTCATGCTTATGTGGCTCACATATCCAATTTAAGATCCAATCCAAGACATACACATGCTCAGGAGGATAAACTTGGCTCTTGGTACACATTTCATAAAAGCCATGTTGGATTTTCTTATTTTCGTCTTATTGCTTTGTGCAAGATCAATAAGAGAAAAATGAGAAAACATATGAGGCCTATTGTTAATAAGTCATTTTATAGAAGTCGCAGCTCAAGATAGTAATTACCATTTTCAAACAAATGCATTCTAAACATTAAAATTCTAAGTTTTGAAAATGAATGTCATTGAGTGTATGCATCTTTGACTGAAAAGCTTCCTGCTAATGTCTGATCTATTCTGTTCATAAAGCCACAGCACACGTCCTGTCTGCAGAGGAGGCGGAGAACCACTCCATCCATGACATCGTGATGCCCCTGCCTGGGTATGACGTCATCTACCCTTCACACCATGGTAAGAAGCCACTGCCTGTTCATTTAGTTTGCATGGTATTCGAAGAGTAGGCTGTGGTTTTAACACCAGTATACGTGAAAAAGAAAACACCCTGTCCTCTTTCCTCCACAGGCCAGTCTTAAATAAAAATACCTGTTTTGATGGTAAAAAATGGAGAAGTAATTTGTTGTGATGTTTGCATGTTTGTGCCAGTGGGTAAAGGGTACAGGGAGATGCTGTCTGCAGACGGGCTGGACATCGACAATATGAGACACAAAGTGAAGGACTACTCCCTGGCGGGGGCCTATAGACGGATCCTCATCAGACCCAGTGATGTCAGCTGGTCAGCACAGTCCACCTAATGTCCTCTGTCCAAAATAATGAACCACTAGTTTCGTTATTGTGTAGAAACAGGTGTACTACCTGTAGTAACTGGATTTAAATACATTGTATCCTGCAGGTGGTGTTTTTTTTTTTTTTTTTTTTTTTCTGTGAGCTGCTTCTATAATTTCCCATTTTACATTTATGATTGGCGTTTTATAAAGTGACTGTTATATAATGTCTGTGTTTTGTGCAGGGAGGTGATTCATTATGATGACCCCAGGATCTCTCTGGTGCACAATGACTTTGAAAAGTTAGAGAACAAACCTGCTCCTATCTTTAACAAAGGTAAGGTCATTCAGGGTTAAACTAAGGCTTATTTTTTACTTGTGTAAGATATCCTCAGTTGATTTAAAGACCTTCTACAAATTGTAGCAGCTCGAAAATTTGTTTAAAGATGAAGTGAAAATGCAAGTAAATTAGAGAAGAGTAATTCAACCCCAAATTTAGCTAGTGAAAATAAACATTTAGAGATTCCCATATTTAATTTTAATGTAACCTTTAAAGACCTCGAACTAGTTGTGTGGTGATTTCCAAATGAATTTTTATCTACAATTAACCCTTCCTAATGTGATGTATCACCCCTTGGTTGAAGGGATATTGTAATCGTTTTGTCGTCTGTCCATTCAACAATGTAATCGCATTATCTGAAGAATGCATTGAGAAGAATGCACCAAATTTATACTGTGGATGCACCTTGGTGTGGAGCGGAAGCCTATTGAAACTAGGTCACCTTGACCTACTTTTCCAAGGTCAAATGGAGATGTGACCCCTTTGTTGGGGTGATACGTTTGCTTGTGCAGTTATATCTGAGTACTTTCAAATAT
Source organism: Apogon talboti (assembly GCA_037367365.1). Taxonomy (NCBI): domain Eukaryota; kingdom Metazoa; phylum Chordata; class Actinopteri; order Kurtiformes; family Apogonidae; genus Apogon; species Apogon talboti. The sequence goes on along the minus strand of JAPQRQ010000023.1, from coordinate 22,427,341 downwards.
CAATATGTACATAATAAGTTTCTAATCTAAATTATAGGGCCGTAACTTTCAACAGTCTTAGGCTATATTTATCTGAGGGGTATTAAAAGTGCACAGCACGTCATGCTTACCATTTATTATGATATTATCCTCCACATTTTACATTTTTCAGTGAAAAGCGGGTATTTTCCTATATTTAGTTCACTTTTTATAAAAGCTCAGAGTAAATTCAAAGGTTATTTCAGAACAGAGAAAACTGAAGCATAAGTGGCTTTTTCAACAAAATCTGTCATTAACTGAACACAAAATCAAGTGTCTACAACCACTGTGATTTGTCAAAGTCCATGGGTTTTATTGGTGAATCAGTGTTGCAGAAGATGACGGTGTTTCACTACAGAGCCTCTGAACGTCCAAATGGGTCATATCTGATGACCATGAAAAGATGAAAAACTCCATTTTACCTGAATTATTTAAATGTATTGATAAGACTGATGGATGAAAAGTTATTAAACATTTTGGATCAGTAGATGTGTTTGGTTGTCTGGCTGTTGATTACAGCTTACCTGTACCATATGTGACAATTTTCCCACCTTCTTGATAGTGATGTATAAATGATGAGGGGCAAACTATACTATCTTTGGCCTCTCATAATTAATTTAGAATGCGTCTCAGTAAAAAAAAAAAAAAAAAAAAAAATCACATTCCCAGCATAAAAATCATTTCCTGTCCCCAACAGAAGGGAAGTATCGAGCTCTGCGGATGGAGTTCTCCTTGCCTCCTTCATCTTATGCTACGATGGCAATCCGAGAAGTCCTCAAGTTGGACACTAGCATCAAGAAACAGACGCAGCTGAACACCACCTGGTTCAACTGAGACCAAAACCCATTCTGGTGTAGACTAGACTACTCCTGTCCACTGTGGCTATTTACCGTAGTGAGTCTGTAACATAAATGTAATGTGTGTGGGAGCCTGACGCAAACCTGTTTGTAGTGCAAAGAGCAACAATTTATGAGGTTTTTTTAAATTAAAGTTTTACTTGCTCTGAAATGCATCTATGTACTGCAATAATGTTACATATTTTGACCATAATTTAAATGAACTTTTACCTTTTAGGCTGCTCTCACACAGGGTCGTTGGAAAGAAACTTTTTTTTTTTTTTTTACTTTCATTCAAATGTGTGACTCTTGAGGAGAGAAATAAACAATACTGAGTGCTTGTTGTAATTGTGTGATCTGTCATCTGTTTTTTTCACAACATTTAACTTTTCTTACATCTCTTGTCACCATTTGTCACTCTGTATTTGCAATTTTTCAGTAAAAATCAGGTACTTTCCTATATTTAGTGACCATATAGATGCTCATAAAGCTCAGAATAAATTCAAAGGTTTTTATATCGGAACAAAAAACTGACTTCAATCAAATTTATCATCAACTCAACATAAAACAGCCACTGCCATTTGTCAAACTTGATTGTACTAGGGAATCAATGTTGCATGATCTAGGTTTCCATGTTCACTACAGAGCCTCTAAACATACGAAAAAGACACATCTGATGCTGGTGAAAAGCTGAGAAACTGCATTTTACCTGAATTATTTAACTGCATCAATAGGATTCCTGATTTGTTATTAAAAATTTTAGATCCATATATGCTTTTGATCAGTGATGTCTGTTTAGGGTTTATAAACTGAAGGCTGCAGGAATTCAGACTACATCTTCTATCTGTTCAAAGAGTGAAGGGTGTGTATGATAAGGCGTGAACATGTCTCCCCCTGCTGGTCAGTACAGGAGTGTGTTTTGCTCAGTGGATAAATAAACTGGGCTTTATCAGTTTATCCCTGGTCAAAACAGGCACCGTTGAGCTGACCATCTGGAAGGAATGCATTTGCCAGCTGGCACTGGCAGAGTATGGCTGTACTCTCAAACTAAATTACTAATCACTTCATTTACCCTGGGGATGTGTTTGCCCTCCTCACTGTGGATCACTGGCGTTTCTGTGTGTTTATGCATGTATTTTTGTAGCAAACTTAAACTCCTTTAAGGGAGACATAGGGATAAAAAAGAAAGTCAACAAAAAGAGGCACTGGCGACAGATCATTTTATTTACGGACTTAAAATTCAGTTGTATTTTGTATTTCGGGTGCTTTTATCCAAAAAAGAAAGAAGGGATGTTAGGAGATGTACATATTACATTTAAATCTATATGTACCTCTTTAATTATATTAATTAAAATACAGTCTACTTGATACTGTTCAGCAGTAGAGCATGATCAGATAAGTTCAAATACCTCTTTACTAGGACTTTACTGCTCATATAGACGATAAACTAATAAGATTTTACATGATAATTATGTGAAACTGTCTGGTCACCGTTGCTCTGTAAGATCAAAAACCTCCAAAATGAAAAACCCAGACCTGGATGTTGGTCTGGACCTCTTGGGTTTTATTGTCTGGGCTTTGCAGAGAGAGGTATGTTGTAATAGAGCAGTTGAGACTCTGAGAACATGTAAAACCGCTGATCTAATCTATCTGTGCTGAACAAAGGCTCTACAGAGGCAGGTGTAGCTCCCAGCTATTGAGAGGATAAGTCAGATACAGTGGAAGTGAATGAATATGACCATATACACTGAGTTTGTGGATCGTCAATGCACCATCAAACACAATGTAAGTGATACATGTATTAAATGGAGTAACAATGATAACATTTTTATGAAATAAATTAAGATAAGTATTTGTATTTTCATATTTATTTCATTATTTCTAATAAATTGTTACGTGTTACTGTTGACTGTTATTTACATTTGTGTAAATATCAATCTAGTGAGACATTTCTACTCTTAAGGCAAATGCAGACCACTGTTATCACTATTAGGAGGCACACAGTTGTCATAAAAGATCTGGAAAGAGTTGCCAACATAAGTTACTCTCTTTAGAAAATCTTCCAGCTGACGGATGGTCAGCTCTTGGACCATATTATTCTCCCTGTCATTGAGCCCATGGGCTGCAAAAGCAGGGAACTTTGAGCGCTCAGAGAAGGGTGCATTGTGATCAAAATCAATGCAGCAGTACGCAGACCAGAAGTATGTTGGGATGGCCAGGCGGTTGATGTTCTGGCGACGGATCATCTGCCCTGAGCTGGTGACCCCTGTGACCACGTAGGCGGTGCCACGACAGTAGTTATTGAGCCGCCTGCGGATGGTGTGCTCGTGGCTTTTCCAAGGGCCGATGTTGAACTCTCGGACCTGAGGAACCACATTTGTCAAAGTATAGGTGGCTGCTTTGTCATGTGGATGGGCCTGATGCTGGTCCGGGTTCAGCTGACCACGCTCAAAGATGACACTGTCAGAGTAGTCATCAAGAATAGCCTGAGCATCTTCAAAACTCTTATGAACATCTTCAGATGGGAACTGCTGCATCTCCCGTGGGCCAGTGACAGTGGAGAGCTGTTTTCAGAATCAGAATACTTTATTAATCCCAGAGGGAAATTATTGGGTGTTACATTCACTCCATTCAAGTATACTAAAAAGTAGCAGGAAAGAAATTATCAATACAACAGAAAAAGAAACATATATAAACATATATATTTATAAAGCACTAAATATACAAACACATATATAGCTCTGAATATATGTGTATACATATTAAAACACTCTAATAGTAATAACAGCAAAAATTATTCTGTTTTATCTTAACCCATAAAGACCCAGTGCTACTTTTGTGTCAGTTCCCAAATGAATTTCTCTCTATTTCAGCCATTCTTAACTGATTTATCACCAGTTTTTTTTTTTATATTATCCTCTGTATTTTGCATTTTTTGGTGTAAATCATGTATTTTCCTATATTTAATCCACAGATCATGTAGATGTTCATGAAAACTCAAGTAAATTCAAAGTTAATCATATCAAAAGTGACTTTTTCAGCAAAGATAATGCTAACTGAATGTAAAAACAAGTGTGTCCATCCACTGTCATTGATCCAACTCCATGGGTTTTACTGGTGAATCAAT
>JAPQRQ010000023.1:22382799-22393701 GCA_037367365.1 Apogon talboti | reverse complement strand
TTGTTGGTAAAACTTTTTTCTGTCCTAGCAGCCCCCCCCCCCCCCCCTTCCCCAGGCCAGTCACTGTCTAGCAAAACAGACAGCTGCAAACTTTAACGCCTCAGTGTGTGTGTGTGTCTGTGTGTGTTCTCAGCCATGTGTTTGTATAATTTCCATTTTCGGAGGCCCCACTACCGCCAGCAGCACCAACACAGACAGAAGCCTATTAATTGTTTAGGAGCCTCATTAAATTCCATAAAAGCCACAGGTGTCCACACACCTCTTTAAATATAATCTCCCCTTTTTCCTCAAATTGTTGAGTATTTTTTCCACAAGACTGTTCTATGTCTGGTGTGAGTGGATCATGCAGAAGCAGAACAAACTAATATACAATATGTGACACTGATGTGATTATGCATTCTTTATACAGAGTGCATCAAACCAGGGGTTAACTAGATAATATCTGAGAGGTAGAGTCACATAATGAGGACATTAGAATAACTGTCTGTTGGACTTGAACTTGTTTCAGTGAGACAGAGCTGTGCGCTACAACCTCCTGCACTTTGACTAGAATTTAAGTATTATTATGCATTTAGCCTTCTTTACAGGTTATAAAATGTTAATTTCACTGGAAGTTACAAGGTTGTAGAGTGTAAACTTGAGCTTGTTTATCATTTTTGCAAGAAATAAGGATGTTCTCATATGTTGTCTGAGCCTGGAAAATAGCATCTGCTCATAAAATGTGGGTTTAAGAGTTGTAACCTGCTGTGAAGCTCTTAGGCTTTTTTTTTTTACCCATTATTTTATTAACCCATAAAGACCCAGTGCCACTTTTGTATCAGTTCCCAAATGATTTTTTCTCTGTATTTAACCTTTTATAAGTTATTTATCACCATTTATTGTCATATTATCCTCCGTATTTTGCTTTTTTAAAAATGAAAATCAGGTATTTTTTCATGTTTAATTCACTGATCATGTAGATGTTGATAAAAGCTCTGACTGAAGTTGATGGTCGTAATATCACAGAGAAAAATGAAGAAAATGTGACTTTTCCAACAAAATATAGCATTGACTTAGCATAAACCAAGTCTTTCCATCCACTGTCATTGATAAAATTCTTGTGAATCAATGTTGTAGAAGATGACGGTGTTTCCACGGTAACTATGGAGCCTCTAAATGTCCAAATGAGTCATATCTGATGACCATGAAAAGATGACAAACTGCACCAATTATTAAAATTTATTGGTAGGATTAGTGGATCAACAGGTATTAAACAGTTTACATAAGTAGATGGTTTGTGTCACCAGTGTCTCTTTGGGTCTTTATGGGTTAATATAGACATTACCAGTTTTTTTATGTGTAATGTCAGTCCAGGCATTCATGGAGAGCAGAATACAGACAATAAACAACCAAACAAACAGAAAAGTTTTAGTGAGAATCACTCAAAATGACATTAAATAGTCAGTTAAATGTAGTTACTCAGATGTGAAACAATTTACAGGTGCCATTATAAATATTTGTGCATGTTTTTAAGCTAAATCAGATAATTTTAATGGTTTTTGTCACAGATTCCAGTTATGAGCTGCAGCAGACTGGAAATACAACAGACCCCAGAATGAATTGAATTTAGTGCCGTTAGTTGAGACTTTGCTGCAGATACTGGTTACAGGAGCTGGTTTAGATAGAGGGATGTGCATCCTAAAAGAGCGTAACAAGAGGTGTTTGAATAGAAAAGAAAGAAGAGATCATTGTGTTTTTTCCTGTGTCTTTATAACAACAGTGTCTTTAGATTAAAAGGGAGAAAGCGAAATGTCATCTGAAGAATTTGAAGCATCTCCTTTTTGTGTAAAAGTGTCTAATACCAGCCAAGACTGACACACAGGTCTGTAGGTATGTAGAGAAGACAGAGAGGAATCCCACAATGCAACACTTCACCTCTTGCTCTCAGTGTAACATAGCGCCCCTGTGTGGACAAAGTCGATAAAAAGACACAGTTAATGTTAAACAGAGATTATCTGGGTATTATAATGGTCCATTATTGAAGTGACATACAGCAGTGTGAGGCTCAGTGTCTGTGAAGGTGCACTGTCTGTGGCTTCACACGCTGCCGCTGTGGTTTCTGTTACTTTTGGGTGTGGTACAGTACACTCTATATCTTCAAAGGGAGGGGCGAACAGAGCTGGAAAATTGCCTCACATTATGTTGAATAATCACTGTAGACATTATTGCATAGTTCTTCTTATAGTAAGGGGCATTCTTAAAACGCCAGCACTTCTTAGTAACTGCCCAGTCACACCCTTGTTCCTCTTTTGTATTCCAAAACGAGGATTTAAAAATTTTTTTTTGGACATGCAGTATGTTTTATTTCAGTCTGAAGAACAAACACAATCCACAGATCCAACAAATCACTCCATGAAAACAAAAATTTATAATACAAACTTCACTAATTAAATAATCCATTTGTACAGTAGGCTGAAGCTTTATGTTTATTTTGCCGACATTTATGCATTATCTTACAGTATGTCTTCAACTTTGACAAACATAACAACAATGAAAACAATATCAGAATGCTAAAATGATAAATATTAAATGTTACATATAAACTTAAGACTTAGAGTTCATATATCTATTAAGAGTCATGTTTATAAATGTTTTTTAAGGTGAGAGAGAGAGGTACATAGTTTCAACTCATCTGTGCAGCTGTTCCAGACAGTACATGAGCAGATACAGTTGTTTTGTGCAGCAGTTGTTGTGGTGGTGGTTACATCGTTTGGATCCATACTACTGTGGTTGTTGCTGTAAATCCTGATAAAGTTAAAGGAAGTCTGTGTTTCTGTGACAACGCCTAGGCCTCGCTGTCAGCAGCAGACAGCAAAAATACTGTAAAAGCAAAAGAACAGTTTGGTTTTTTTTTTACTTTATAAGGACTGTGAGCTGGACAGTGATGTCACATCCTGACCACTTAGTCATGTAGAGTATTAACCCTCTGAAAATACAAAACACTATTTCATTATTACAAGTTGCTCTGGGATGGATTATGACAAAAGTAAGTGTGAATGTCTTTCTATCCCTGGATTTTTTTTTTCTATTTTGCCTTTTACTCACTTATTTTATTGCTTATTGTTTTATGTTGTTGATCTAGAAGACTCATAGGAAAAGGAATTTTATTTTGATATCATTCAAAACCATAGATGGACATTTCTCGTATTTTTTTCTGATTTATTTGTTTATGCCAGTACTTATTTATATCAGTAAAAAAATCTCTTTAGATGTAAAACTTTTTGCCAATTGTTTGTTCTTTTTCTCAATGGCAACAAAAGTCATGTCTTATACCTTATCAGTCGGTACATTTGTATAACTAGGTTTCTGTAATGCCTTTGCTTTGTCGGGTCTTGATTTCAACTTGTTTCCAACCCCTCAAAGTTTTGACACACTGTGGTCTTATTTAGCACTTGGTGGTCTTGACTACAACAGAAATAAAAACTAAAGAAAAACATAAAGAAAATAGTAAATTATGGTATATAGTACAATTAGTACTAGTGTAGTACAACAAAGATGCTCTAAAGATAACAGACTTATATCTACATCTACATTACCTTCATGTTGACTGATAAGGCATTCAGATAGTCAAGGAAATATTAGCCACACTATCCCAAAATTACATGGGGCTCTACTGTCTCAGCAACATTAAAGGTCTTTTATTTTTTTGCATCTGGTTTAGAGCAAAACCACTTCAATGTGGTAAAAAAAAGGAAAAATGAAGAACAGGCAGTGCATAAAGGAAGGTATTGTTTTTTTAGGTGCTAGTACAGACTTTTCTATCCTTTTTTTTAACCACTTTTCATCAAGCCAACTTTATACTTGGTTAATTTATGGCATTATTATAATACGCTACACAAAGGAAAAATAATAATAATAATAAAAAAATGACCAACCAGGAGTGCTTTAAATGCCTTTTCAGATTAAATATATAGATTACAGAAATAGTTCCTTAACCATTAGTTCCATATCTGTACTCTGTCACAACGCTGCGATACTATAGGATACAATAACTGTACTGTATTATACTGTAGAGAAAGGCTTTTAGGATATCAGTAGTGCTGCATACATGCATTCATTACCGTGAGTAAGGCTTTGATTATTAAGTAAAAGCAACAATCAATAAGTAGAAACTGACAATCAATCAATGAAAAGTCACAAGCAATACAAGCCATTAGTAAATAACTAGTTATCACTAGTATGTAATGAATAGCATCATGAATTCAATATAAGTACTAATGTGCTGAAGCGGTTGAACTGTCATCCTGTCCGTCTGCTGAAGGCCCCCTGTGAAGCAAGCTTGGTGACACTGTCATCTCCTGGCTGCTCTTACTCACTGGTGCCAGTGTTGGTGTAAATAACCAGAGCTATATTTAAGGTCCAGTCTGTCTTCTCCATACTGCTGCATTATTTATATCCTCCCCCTGTGCCTCAGTAAACCCCACCCCCTCGGGAACACTGGAACCAACCGAGATGAGGTTGATTTCAATCTGCTTTACGCTGCTCTTTACGTTACCCACTGCTCTACTCAGTACATTTCTCCTACTAAAGCCTGAATGTTTCAGACTAATCCTCATGTCCTTTGTGTAATGGTTAGTGCTGCCACTGAGGAGCTTTTTACATGGTTTTTGTCCAATGAAGCCGGCGTAAGACAAATGAGCTTGACTGCAGGCTTTGGTTTTTTATTGAATTAATGTAATTCTGTTAACAGGAGAACAGTCACTGGTTGATTGATCGTCTGCTGCTGCGGGAAAACATATTAAAGCCTTCGTTGTCATGCTCATTGAGAGGCTACAGTTATTCAGTCTGCTCTCTTTGCTCTGTTTTATTAGTGTGAAATTACTTTGCTGTAGCCAATTTAGCGGTCATTTATGATATGACAGTAAAGGCATGACACAGACATATGGTTTGTGTGGAAAAAATGCCTTTTAAGGGTTGGAAGGTAGTCCCACATGCATTAACTTGAATATTAAATCAGATATTCATATTACCTGTTGGTCCACCGGTGATGGAGGTTTACTTTGGTGCTTTTACATCCGGTGTAGTGTGTCCTTCCACACATACACGCCAACCCACACAAGCCTTCAGCTTCTCCGGTAACTGGACCGCAGAGGTGGGGTGGAGGGCTGTGACAGAAATAAACACGTGATGACGCCCCTGCCACTGCTCAGCCCCCACTCCCACCACCGACTGCCATTCACACACACACACACACACACACACACACACACATACGTACAATTGTAGATTTTCTGCCTACACTTGCGTACCTTCAGGGTAATCAGGGACATGGCGGGGCTGCTGTGTGGGACCAAGAGGAAGAAACAAGGTAATCTGGCTTTAACTCTGGGTTTTGAGGAACATGATGTTGTAAATAGGGAAGCGAGAAATGTCACCTTTATGCACTGTATGTGAATATCCAGTAATGTGCTGTGTTGGTTGTTGTAAGAGGTCAACAAGATGTGAGTATTAGCCACTTAGCCTGCTGTGTGTTCCATATATAGACTGTAATGGTTTATTTCAGATGTTCTGTGTAAATATATATATGTAGGGTGACCAGATCCTAACTCACTAGACGAGGGACTAACTTCATATATTTTATTTAAATGCAAGTTTGCTCATATACAAAAACATAGTGGCAGGAAGCATTCATGCTGACTGTTAATAACAATGTGGGACAGCATCTCAATTTGCGGGACGTGTAAAAAAATAATAAAAATGCGGGACTGTCCCTCACAAAGAGGGACATCTGGTCACCCTATATATATGTGATGGACCTTTGAATGGAGGTTGGACTGTGTGCTGAAGCTCTGTCCAAAGCAGCAGTAATGCAATCAGACGTACACATGGACACGAGGGAGGCACAATTATGATAAAATGCAGTAACGCAAACTACTGATCTGGGGTAAGATTTCAAGCAACAAGCTTTTATAAGGAGCCCAAATCTGATAAGAAATCACTTGGGAATGCTCCTCCCTGGTTAATTCTGGATATCCTCTTTTTGTACATGCATTGAAGTTCAGATTCTATTATAAACAAACTCCCACTGACTTTCATTCATTGTTTATTTGATTAAAATCATTGTAGAAAATGAGTTTGAAGAGCAGTTGTTTTTCTCCAAGTGCAACTTCACTGAGGTCAATAAAACGACTTGTTTGAGTGCATTGATTGCTCAGCTCGTTGCTGGTCTTACAAATCGAAATGCTGGATGTTAAAAGCAACTGAGCCATCAGAGGAAGAAAGCGTCTAATCCTTGGAGTATCTCACCAGAAATGAAAGCATCTCGGCAGAAATTGATTTTGTGTGAAGCCTGGCCTCAGTGTTTGATATTTGTGTGTTACGTTGCCTCCCATCGACTTTACTGTACAGTATGTGCAACAGTTGAATCGCAAGATAGAATAGACTGGATTTGTAAGCTAAGTCTCTTTGGTGGACACTGCTGCTCCACAATCTAATCTGCTGAAGAAAGGAAAGAAGAGCCTCACAGAGCGGAAGGAGCAGACGCGTTTGGCAGAGACTCAGAGTCAGTGGAAAAACATACAAGGTGTTTTGGAAGTTTAGTTTTTTAGGAAAAGTCACAAAATTCACCAGATGTACTTTGTCTTGCAGATGAATACGTACTTACATAACTCATACAAAATGTAACATTACAATAGTTAGGGAATGCCAAAAATGCACTATATGACTAGTAAAAAATAATGTTTTCACTGATGAATCTGTGACGACTTTACTCTGATAGTTGCTGTTGACTAATGTCAGGATTCACAGGTTGAATTGTTGGATTTGTAAGAAAATAGTAGCTCAAAAAAAAAAAAAAAATCACACCCAGATTCAGTCACACATTTATATTTAGTTTGATGTAACTGATCCAGATTAACTCATAAAGATCCGGTGCTACTTTTATGGCTGTTCCAAAATATTTTTTCTCTATATTTAACTTTTCTTAAGTGATTTATCACCATTTATTATGGCATTATCCTCTGTGTTTTGCGTTATTTCAGTGAACATCAGGTGTTTTCCTGTAATTAATTTACTGATCATGTAGATGTTCATAAAAACTCAGATTAAAGTTCCTGGTTATTATATCCAAAACAGAATACTGAAGAAAATGTGACTTTTTCAGCAAAATACATTATTAACTGAACATAAACTAAGTGTGTCCATCCACTGTCATTGATCCAACTCCATGGGTTTTGCTGGTGAATCAATGTTGTAGAAGATGACGGTGTTTCCATGGTAACTACGGACCCTCTGAATGTCCACATGGGTGATATCTGATGACCATGAAAAGATGACAAACTGTATTTTACACCAATTATTGACATGTGTTGAAAGAATTAGTGGATCAATAGGTATTAAACATTTTATATCAGTAGATGCTTTTGGTTATTGGTGGCTGTTTGGATCTTTAAGGGTTATGGGATTTTCTTGGATTTAGAAGTTCTGTTCAACAGTGATCTACTTCCTAAGAATGTAAAAAAATAGGTTAGTAACAATAGTGTCTATTTTTTCAGCTATTAAAAATGCTAATTATTCACCTTTAAAAATACATTTTCAATAGACCTCTAATGCAGTATATCTTATAGCAGTGAATATTATTAATGATATTTGTGACTGTATCATTATATCATCTGTAATTGCATTGTTTATTTGTAAATGTGTCATATCTGTAAGAATAAAATAGGAGAATATAATGTCTTAAACCATCAAGTATCGCTTCATAAAAGAAATGTATAAAGTTTTGTTTGAGGAAATGTTTTTTTTCATGTTAAAAACATGTGGTTCATGGTTGTCAAGGGGTTCGTTTTGAGAGAAATGATTAAACTTTCTTTCATTCTGTCTTTCAGCTTGTTTTGTGTGAGAGAAAGTATGGATAATATATGATAGTTAAAGAAAATATTTGTGCTTTTTCTCCTTTACTTTTCCTTGTAGGGTTATGGTATAGGATACAGACACTAAGTATTTGATCATGTAGGAAAAAACTATTTTATGTCTGACAATTGATTGCTGAACACAACTAATGTTAAAAAGTCAAGTGGAATGAAATTTAGGGAGTTGTATAACTTGACTTAATTTGGCGTTTACCCACATTTGCACTGCGGTCGATCTGAGGAGCTTTCATTTCCTTCCTCCTCTTCTTTTCTTAGTGTCTCACGCCTTTTCTCACTCTGCCTCTAAAGTCAATTAATATATAAATGATTCATCCTTTTTTCTACCCACGACGTTTGATCGTGTTTGTTGATTTTCTTGCAACTGTCTTTAATGGTTGTATGGTTTTTGTGTGTGTTGTTGTTGTGTCACTAGTGAGCGACCTCCATGAGGAGGGGAGGAATGCCATCAATGCTCCCATGCTGCCTTCAGGGACAGACATCCACCCTGAAGACACAATGCTGGGTATGTATGTTTATTTTGTATTGCAACTCCATCTCCTCTAATATTTTGTAAAGTGTTTGTGCTGATGTATGAGTGCAGGTTACAGCGATATTTAGGACTGCATGTATTATTTCCAAGCTATTTAAGTTCTGGGGACTGAGTTTTTTGCCTCTGAGGTGATTGAGGCCACGGTGGGAGGTGTGAACGCGAGAAACTGTGACTAATGGGAACTTTAGTGTGACACTAGAGGAGCAGGAAATGAAAGTAGGTGGAGACATCCTCTGCTTTCTGTCCGTGTGAATCACAGTGTGACAGAAACACTGTATGTGTCTGTTTGTGTATCCAAAGACACAGATAAATACTGCAGGTAGGAGATGGAAAAGACAAACTGAGCGTCTCTGAACCTGTCATATGGTCACTGGTGTAATCAGAATTGTCATAATTTCTCTGTCATTGTCTTTATCAGAGGAAAACTCTGAGAGGATCATGTTGGACCCGACATCGAGGGAAAATCTTAAATTTAAAGATCTGCTGAAGGTAGTCTTGGTTATTATTTTATACACAAACAAACACAAGCCAAAAACACAACCATGACAAGAAAAATATAATGTATACTAACAACAACAACAATAATAATAATAATAATAATAATAATATAGAATAGATCTTTACTGTCACTGTTACAGGAACAATAAAAATCTGTTTAGCAGCGTACACTTAAAGTGCAAAAAGATTGTATAGAAATCCATCCATCCATCCATCCATTTTCTGAACCCACTTAATCCTCACTAGGGTCGCGGGGGTCGCTTGGAGCCTATCCCAGCTACTTAAGGGCGAAGGCAGGGTACACCCTGGACAAGTCACTGTATAGAAATATCACACAAAATTATACTGCAACTGGCATTCGGAGAGCGCAGACCTCCACCAAGGCAGCTCATTTCCCCACCATGCTGCTGTAACATATAATACCCTTGAAGTGGGTTACCTAGCAACAGATAAACAAGGCATGCCAGCTGAGAGGTTATTCAGCTAAAAATGCCATAAAAAAAAATCCTGGATCACCCCCAAAATCCACTCACCTGTTCCTTGTCCCATTTTGGACATTTCCTGGAAATTTCATTAAGATCCGTCCATAACTTTTTGAGTTATGTTGCTAAAACGCAGACAGACAGACCCTGGTGATTACATTAACCTCCTTGGTGGAGGTAAATATATACTGAACAATACTGACAATATACAAAAGGCCAACTGTATACTACAGATAAAAGAAATATATACAGCACAGAAAGGATATGTACAGGTAGTATAGGATATGTATATATACAATATATGTATATTGGAATTGGTAGCATGTAGTACTTAACCTATTTATCAAAGTCATAAATGAAGTATTAATTTTTACAGCTACAAACATTTCTCTTGCACTATACCATTTGGGTCTCCAAAGTAATTACCTTTATATTATTATTATTATATCATTATAGTCTATACCTGAAGTCTCTGTAAACTGGCTTTACTGCCGTTGGACCTCCAGTGTGCAGTAAAATCATTACACATAATCATTTACTGATTTGTTGCTTCATCATGACCAACTGCATGATTAAAATACCACTGATGCATTAATGCACCTGCATATTTTCCTGGTTTCTGAACTGAAACTATTACTTAAGAAAAGAATTTCAATATTTTTCCACCAGAGGTGTTTTTTTTCTGACATCCAGGTCCTGATCGACTGGATCAACAGTGAATTAGAGGAAGAAAGGATCATAGTGAAAGACCTGGAGGAGGACTGTTATGATGGGCAAGTTCTGCAGAAGCTGTTTGGTAAGTTTTTTTCATATCACTAAGGACCCCATGATCATAATTAGCACCCATTTTCTAAGAACGTATCACAAAATGAGGAATAATCACATCATTTCAAGGTGATAAATAAATATGTACATCCAGGAGCACAAATGGAAATGGTAAAGTCTGGGTTTTACCCTCCAGGTGGGGCAGAGTTTAGGGTTTTATTGCCTCTTTAAACAGGATGGTTTAGTGATCAGTGCTGTTAACGCCTCCTAGAGGCTAAAAGGTGGAACAGGAGGTCGAAGTACAGTATTTGAAAATACATTTTTGGAAATAATTATTAGATCCCCTATCACCCCGTTACCTTTGAATATTTTGTTCTTTGAATATTAATTGTTTATAGAAAACAGTATTGGAAAAAAACAAGCAATTGCACATTGTAAAGTATTAGTAGAAACAACAAGTAGCAAAGTGGTAATAATAATAATAACAATAATAATAAATAGCTGATTATGTTGTATGTATGAAAATAATATATACATATGTACATATGTATGTATAGTTTAATAATCACAGCATAAAAGTTAGAATAAGGTGGTAACAGTAACAGTCATAATGATGTATAGTAATAATAATAGTAATACAAATTATTATTATTATTATCATTATTATTATTATTATCATTATTATTATTATTATTATTATTATTATTATTATTATTAT
>JAPQRQ010000023.1:22302708-22323142 GCA_037367365.1 Apogon talboti | reverse complement strand
TTAGCATTGGGGTGTGCATACACCCCACGTGACCATTCATGTTTGAATAGGCCACGTGACCAACCAAGGGTTAAGTGCCATTTTTGGTCATGTGGCATCAATTTAATAGCAGAAAGCAAATTAGCTAAAGGGTTATGTTGTGTCCAGTATTGGTTGTTGGATTCTTAGCAGAAGATAGGTGTGGTCTCCCAGTGCAATAATACTTGAACATCCACAATGGCTAGTTTAAATAGAATGTATGAAAATGGCAGCATTAATCTCTGCTTCAGATGGATCTTAATGCGATGTCACTGCCACTGAAGATCCGGCTTGGGCAGGAAGGGCATCCGAGAAAAGGGGCCCTAATGGTGTTTTAATAGATAAATGTTAGCAGGATGTATCTCAGCCTCCTCAATAACAGCAGGATGTGGAAATCCAGACAATGGGTTTTAAATGGTGATGGATGCCGGCAATTGGTTTCATATGCGCAGATGGGAAGAGCATTGGTTACTGGCATACAGGAAGAAGGAGGAGAACACAGATGGAGTGAGTGGAAAAAAGATGGCAGCCTGAGGAAGCAACGTGATGAGCTCAGTCCGGCCAGGATGATTGGCAGAGGTGGATGAAGGTTGGGTAAATGTAGGAGTCAGAGCTCATTAGGGAAACTCAAAGGGACCTTGACAATGTGGAAACAAACTTGTCTGCTGGTGAGGCTTTGACGCAAGTGAGTCGCAGCAGGTGGGTCGAAGTCGAGGTGTTGAGGTGTATGACACGTCAGCCTGTCGCTATCTTTTCTTTGTTTCCTTTTAGTTTTTATTGATGTTCTGTGTAGTCTAACTTTGGAAGTGGCTCTGTCAGCTTGAGAAGGTCACTGCTTTGAGGCTGAATGAATCATCTAATGGTATATTGATTAAATAGAAAAAGGAAACAGTTCATTCAGAGGCTTAGGGAGTGTATAAGAAGTAATCACCTGTCCATCAGTTAAGTTGAATGTGTATGTAACATTTGTTGCATCATTACAGTCAGCTGCAAAAATAAGTCTCACACAAACACAATGGGCTTCATTAAGCAACATTCACTTAAAGTTCTCTTATATTTTCTCTTAATTTTTGGCAATATAATAAAATAGGAGGAATCATCTCCTGATGCATCAAACGTCCTTACCGTTAAAGGTGTGTTGATTATTGAATTTCACTTGATTGTAAATGGATGTGCATGGCCGATTGGTTTTAAATAAGTATATGCCACTCCCACTAAATACCATAAAAGTGCAGGGGTTGTGCAAACAGCTGACTTTGGGTCAGTAATTTCAGAGATACCACCAAAAAAAGGGGCAGGAAGAAAAGGAAGGACAAAATACTTTAAAATCAAACACAGGAAATGTGATCTTTCTGGGTGTTATTAGTGGTGTTATAGGAACAGCAAAAACACAGCAGAGGAAACACATGATGCTGTGAGTGTGAGCAGAGGGACAGACAGTGACAGAGATCAAAAGAAAGTGGTTTGATACAGATATAATCTGACAGGTGCACTATAGTTTTGCAGGTAAAAGTACTGGAAAAGAGGGATCCATTAAGTCCTGTCAGATTCTCTTGGAGAGGAAAAACTATTGTAGTCCATCTTACAGTGATATATATAAATTAATGAGTGTAGGCTATAGGCAGACAAACAGACCAACACATATAGACTATGACTTCATCAAGGTATGAGCAACGACTGTTTGAGTGTATTATGATCCGAACGTTAAAAAAAAAAAAAATCACTGCAAGACAGAGGGTTTTTTTTTTCCTTTTCAAGAAAATCTGAAAGGACTGATTGGACCTCTCCCTCTTTTTTTATTTGTGGCACATCATGAAAAAAAAATCTGGGGAATAACAAGTTAAAGTGAAAAATTATTATTTCCACTCTTTCCCTTATGTGCTTTTGTTTATTTATTTATTTTGTTTGTATTATTTCTGATACAAATGTGTCCATTCAGATTGACAGCGATGCTGTGATTTAATTGACAAATAAAATATTTTTCAACCACAAATTTAATAATCAGTCATAGGAATTCCTCTAAAGCATAATAATCTGAAATAGACTGTATTATATGTTTTCATTCATTGAACAAATACCTCCTAGGCTGTGATGTTTTCCTCTTATCTTGGTAAAAGTATACTCGATCACTTGAACATTTGATCTTACCTGGAGTACGACCAATAATAATTAAACATTGGTGAATCACACAAATCTATGGGTGCAATATGTAGGATATGAACAAAAATAAGAAAAATCAGATTATATGTTTTCTTGTATGAGGCCTATTGTTTATTGGAGTGCCTTTTGTACATTCGTTTGTGCTTATACAATGTTAGAATAAATGTCACAGCAATTATTTCCATTCATGGTTGCATTAATTTTCTCCAAGATCTTGTATTGATGAGGGACAATTAACTGAATTTGGTTTTCTACAGCACATCCTAAAGATTCTCACTGGGGTTCAGATCTGGACTCTCATGTCTCATGCACTATAAACCACTCCTTCACTGTTTGGGTTTAATGAATCTTGCTAATTTCATTTTAGAATATGTCTGTGTCATCAGGAAAGAAAAAAACCCCCACTGATGTTCATACCTGGTCATTCAGTATATTCAGGTTCAGCTGACCACAGTTTTTTGACACGTGATGTTGCCGAACCTCAAATTTGACCAACTGAAGCAACCCCAGATCATAACACTGCCCCCATCGGCTTGTACTGTAGGCACTATGCATGATGGGTAATGACTTCATCAACCTCTCTTGTATAGAATCTATAGAGCGTACAATGTGGTTGTTATCTAATATATAGTTATTATATATTTGCTTCATTCAATTCATGTGGTGACTCTTTTTTTAGCCATTCATGTGAATTAATTTTAGACACATTTGACTGATGTTAAAAGCATTGGAGAGGTCTCGGTAAAAGACATAATAACATATAAGTGACAAATAAACAAAAATTGTGTGAAAGGTAACAAGTAAAAGTCTTAACAGCACAAAAGATCACCCTAAATGACAGAAGAAACTTCTGTAGACTATTTTGACAGTAGAAAAGGGTGTTTGTCATGTGATTTTTTTGTTTTGTGTGTCTGTTGTTGATTTTAGGTGATTGTTGATTTTATCTTTCTGTCCCTGATCAATATTGCTACATTTTAGGGCATATAATGTTATTTTGATGGGGCAAGAGTCAGTAAAATAATGCGGTTTTGTAAATTTGAGTCCTGAGGAAGACACAGCATTTATCTTTTGGGTCTCAAGCTGAAACAGTTTGGGAACACATTTAGTCATTTATCAGTATTTATTTTTCCATATTCTTTTTTTTTCTGTTTCCCCCAGGTAAATAGGCAAAAAGGAAAACGAAAGAAGAATGTATACGCTACAATATTTGCATTTACAAAACCCATTAATTATTGAAATAACCCGTATTGTTTATCGTCTCCAGTTGTAGTTTTTGTCTTCTCTGAACTTTAACTCAGTTTCTGGGCTCCTGAAGGGCTTAGCTTTAACGGTTTACCCAAGAACCAGACTCTTTTGCCAAAGAGTAGCAGACACAGAGGGCTTTAAACACACTGGAAAAGATAAAACTTTATTTCTCCCTGTCGTGACAATACAAAGTCAACAAGTGCAATAACAATCCAACTGAAAACGGTACTGTAACATTCCATCTAGTAGTAATACATAGACAGAACGTGGTGCACATCATCATCACCACCACACCCAAAAAGTGAGGTATCAACTACTACAAAGCTTCTGTGTACAGGTGGGTATTCAACTGTAAGGCAACTGTTACCATGACAACCTGGAGAGACTGAAACAGATGTGAGCTTCCCTTCTTCCCGTTCCTTTTTTATTGTTTTTTTTTGTTGTTTGTTTTTAATTTGGGAAGAGGGTTGAGCTGATTTACAGTACCACATCACATCAGGCCAGAGTCAAGACTGTTTTCAACAGAACAGAGAACATCACAAAACCAACTTGTAACATTATGAGAGGGAGGGGAGGTGTCCTCTTTAGTCTCTCGAAGAAATCAATTTTGACCCTGCTACTGTTTGTAGGAGGCAAATTGAAGGTTGTTGTTTTTTTTTTTTCCCTGGGTGTAACTATTACTTTATTGGTGATAAGAACAGACCTCCTTAGCCTTATTATAGGTCAGAATACACAGTATACAGCCCTGAAGAACGACATGTTCTCTTACATATCTGATTCTCCTACTTATCCAGCATTGGGGACTAATTAAATCGCTTTTGTGCTGCAGCACCTGTCAAAAACTTCTCCCTGTTTGCCAGTAGAACTAGGAATAAGGAGGCAGCTACAGAAACAGAGCAAGAGTGTGTAATTTAGAACCACAGCTGATCTCTGGGCCAATTATTTCACTTGGACACATCCTTTCTCTCTCTGCTCCTGAAAGCAATGGCACAAGACTGCTGGGGCGCACACGCAATTAAACTTTAGCCATTGAAATGGGAATTAACTTGCTCTAACAACTCAGCAAATGTGAATATTATTGCTGATAAGTTGACGCTGGCGGGTCCACTAACAGGACTCGGCCAGGGTTCTGTTAGGGCGCAGTAAAACGTCACAGAACAGAGAAGATATTGTAAATATGATGGCAAAAATGTCTCATGGTTGGCTTGTTAGTGTCTGCACATTTTAGTGGCGAATCAAAAGGCTTAGAGCTCCCTTCAGCAGTTCTAGGGATTCAGACTGGTTTTAACAGTGTCTTCTGCTCACTTAGGACATTGCAGAAATGTTGTGCATACAGACTCCCAGCTGCCAGATTAGCAGCTCCAGATGCAGGATTGGGACAGACACCCCTCTCCTACTGTACCTACCTTCTGTCAACCTGGACTGAACATGCTGTTCACGCAAAGCCTGAAATCTCCAGCTGCTTTGTTCTCTGCACTGACAGCAGTTAATTGATTACATTTATATCCCCAAGTAAAAACTGTTTTTTTTTTTTTTAAGTTGCGGTCATCATGGAGTGGAAATGATTATTCAATCAGTTGCTATGATTATCCACAGAAAAAGGAAAACTAATACACTTTCCTTGGATTTTTTTTAAAGTGGGGAAGCATGAGGTACAGATCCATAATCAGTGTATTTCTTACAGTAGATGGTGGTCAACATGTGCCTGTTGGAGTCTAGAAATGTAGAATGGGAGCAACAGTAACATCGACTTTAACCGCTTGATTTCAAATAACAGTGAATAATACACTTACAATATTTTCATTTTACCTTGAATATTGGCCCTTTCTGACTGGGACCTGAAGCTGTAATGTCATTGACTTTAAAACCATGAGATTAATTTGACAAAAACAATAAATTTATCTTGTAGAAAGCCGGAGTTGTTCTGTATATTGACATATACATATAGACTGATTTCCTTTGTTGTGGGTAATAGTAATCTGAATGTCTTTGGAGATTGGATATTATCTTTATAGTGGCACTGACAAAACAAATTATAATAAACATCAGGTTTAGCTGTAGAAATTACAATGAGGATTTTCTGACGTTGTATAAATCAAATGATTTATCAGTTAATTGAGAACGTGGTGGCAATGACAATGAAAAAAAACATAGTTGCAGCCCTAGATTATATTTCCACTATTTTGTTTTTAAAGCTGAGTGACAGTTAAGGAGGTTTTGCGATTGAAGTTCAGTGCCTACAAATACTCTACGTCCATTTCTTTGACTTAAAAACCAACTAAAAGCTGTCTGCACTTTACCTCAGACTGCCCAGTACTAACATGTACTCTAACTTTGACATACCATGCCATCCCTCTGATTAAAGTACTGTACATTATTGCTGACAGTGATGGGGTTTTAATGTCTTTTTTTAATGGTATTTTCTATATGGCTAATCACTTACAACTGTCTTTTACCAATGTGGGATATAAAGAAGTCCTTATAAAGGAACCAAATGGATGTTCATTGATATCATATTGCTAATGGAGCTGTTTCAGTCATCTCTGGTAATGAGGAAGGGCAAGCAAGTCATTGGATGAAGTTTGACCAGGAGACTATCACAACTAAATGGCCTTGTAAGTTCATAGCCAAAGGTTAAGGTTTATAACAGGTCTGTATGTAACAGAGCATTAAGTTCTTTGCTGCTGTGAAGGCATCCCTGATCCTCATGTTCTGGGTGAAATAATTTACTAAGAATTATCATCCCTTTCCTCACCATGACTAAACCAGTGGGAAATTGTGATGAGAAAATCGAAATCCATTAGATCTACAGTAGTTAAACTGTATGGCATTATGTCCTGGTCATACAATATAGCAAAATCACAATTTTTTTCAGAAAGGAGACCTAAAACATTTTATGCAACATTTTGTTTTTCAACATGGCTGCAGAGATATTTTGCGTCTGTATTCAGCAAGTAACAAAACATTCTACTCTAAATGTGATGCTCAGCATCAACCTAAGCTGTTACATGTTCCGAATGTTAACCACTATATTTCTCTGACTAGTTCACATAAATAAATCACCAAATAGATAATCCACAACTGTGCCTAACTGCTACTGAACACAAACAGACACAGCAGTGTAATAAACATTTGATAACTAGAAAGATGATTTCTTTAAAAAAAAAAAGCAAAAAAACAAAACAAAAAAAACAGGCAAGCATCCTTGCTTGCAAGTACAGTTCATCCAGTTCAGCTCGGTTTTGTTTGGGATACTGCAGGCCTTGGCAGCCTTTTAGGGGATCACTGAACATCTGT
The DNA here is from genome assembly GCA_037367365.1 of Apogon talboti. NCBI lineage: Eukaryota > Metazoa > Chordata > Actinopteri > Kurtiformes > Apogonidae > Apogon > Apogon talboti. The sequence continues at coordinate 22,316,422 of JAPQRQ010000023.1, read as the reverse complement.
AAGCAGTGAATGTGTCTGTTGTTCCTTTGCCGTGGCTGTAGCAGTATAGTCCACTGTGTTTCCTTGCTGCTTTGTTCAGTTGGATGTTTAAATGCCATTTTGGCAGACAGTCCATGGATGGTTTGTGCTCATTAGAAAGGGGCTGTAGTCACTTCTCACTACTACAGTATGGCTAGCCCACCGGAGGTGTTTGTGTCTGTGGTCCAGAGATCGGCATCAGTCAGGCGTCTCATCTGCACCACATAAGGAAACAAGGTGTTGCTACTCTTCTGTCGATCCACTCCAGCATTATTCTGCCAAAAAAAGAACACAGAAGTAGAGTGTGAGGGAGCACCCTTAACCTCAGAAACAACAGCCGGATGAACAACTTTTTTAAAAGTTGGTTTTGAATTGTCAAACTTGTGAACCGTATGTTGCATTGCTTGTCAGTAGGTAGACTGGGTTTAGTTTAGGTTTAGTTGTTGTATATGGTGGGTAGGTCTGTTTTGGATCAGTTTTCATAGTGGGTTTTATTAGGTTTTTAAAGCAACACACAGGAGACAAGAGACAGGATGAACAACAGCTAAAAACAGTCATGGCAAGTGGAATGGCTTTGGAACTGGAAGAAGGTCAGAGGTCATGGTTTTTGATGATATAGTACGAATCTCAGTTATACAATTATCACCTAACTCTCTTCATATAGTTATGATTTGATATCTGCATTATTATATCATGTCATATGTGAAGTTCTTTATTAAAATCCACTGGATCCTACTGATTAATGTGGATGTATGTATATGTATTTATTTATTCATTCATTCATTTCTTTATTAACTCATTTTCCAAATTGACTGTCTACTCTATAAAGCGTGAACTTAATCTCCTTGGAATGATTGTACTGTCCAGTCAACTGTCTAAAAATGTAATACAAAAAATGAGCAAATTGTGTTAGAGGACTTGTTTTCTAAAACTTGTTTTAGAAGAAAATGTCACTGCGTCATTTAATTGATTAGAGTTGTCTGGTGCAGAAGCTTAAACCAGTTTGTGTAAATCTGTTTGTCATTGTGGAAGGTTGTGTCCTAAAGTAAAAACTGCCCTACATTAGCAACCTGTTGTTTCATCCAACATGTTTTGCATTAGTAATAAGCAAATGACAATACAATGAACATAATCTTATCTATTCTGTGAGTGTGTGATGAGAGTGATGGCGACATAAAGAAATGAACTACATCTACTAAGCTCATGAGGGGGTTTTTTGTGTCAACAAAGGTAGACATGGTAGACTTAGTCTTAAAGTAAAGTAAAACTGCACCAACTATTTTTCATTGTGTCGGATTTGAAGCTGATGAAAGAAGTGAGCTGAAAAATGTAGATGAGGCAAAATGGAAATGGAAAAAAAAGTCACGGCAAAACTGATTACTGAGCTGTGTTTGCCTCTTATAGCCAGCTCTACTGGAGCTGTACCAGCATTTGGAGATAGTGCCACTTCACTGGCACTTCTGCTGCTGCTTCTTCTCATTATTGGTGTTTTGTCAAACCAGCTGAGAAGTACATTACCACCATCAAAAGGACTGGAGCTGCTATACTCACATTCACAAACTCTGACCGTGTCATTTCTTCCACTTTGAAGCAGTTGCTGAGTTCTGAGTTGAAGTGGAAGAACCTAGTGGTGAAATTTGGTACACCACTTCAGTCTGGCCTTTGGCTTAACCCTTTATAGTCCACTCATAGAAATACTCTGAAATTCAAAATTTCAACCTTAGTGTGTGATTGGAGGACATAACAAGACTTTAAAAAAAACAACAACAAAAAAAACAGAACTAAAAAAAAAATGTATTATGTAGAAAATCAAGGTTAATTAAGTTACCATATTTGGTCCTTACACATAAGTGGCAAAAAAAAAAACTTAAAAATTAAATTAAAAAATCCAAGATGTGAATATGAAAAATACAAGAAAAAAACATAATGTGAAAGGAACATGTATTTTAGAACATTAGAACATCCCTTTTAGAACATTAGACCAACATAAGTGCTGGTCCAGACACCTGTCAACATCCACATTATCCCTTTGAACATCATTACTTACATTAGTACCATTACTTCATGGTACCTAACAAAGCAGGTACACTCACTGTTCATGCAGAGGTGAACCTTGCAGACCTGTAGACCACATTGGACCTGAGATTGTGGACTCACTGTCCTCACTGTAACTGTTGCTGGAACAGTCTTGTAATGTGTGCTGAAATTACCAAAGATAGTCACTTGCCCAATAAAGGGTTAATTTCAAACTTGTTTTGAGAATTTATACACTGGCCCAACTCCATTCAACATAGCTGCTGATAATTAATTGAGTTACCACAGCTACAGTGCTTCCTAGTCGACAGTGATCTCTGTATAACAACATAATGGCCTGAAAATCTGGTTGAGGCCCTAAAATATAAAGACCAATAAAACAGAGCAGCATTGCTTCAAAAAGCCAACAAGTATGCAATTCTTGTAAAGACTGCTTGCCAAAATGATGTAAGAACTTTGTAAATGTGAAAGTAAATGTTTCCATCTTGTCATCTGAGAATTCCTCTTTTAAAGATCTTAAGATGAGATCGGGGTAATGTGACATTGATGTTTGTGCTCATTAACAGTAGTTGCTTCTAGACCTGAGAACTTGACATTTTACTCTAGAGAAAACTATCTAAATTCTAAAGTTAACATGTAAAAACAAAGCTGATAAAAGATCATAATCTCAGCATAAAAATAAACCAAAACGATTTAAATAACCTTGCTGGTGGCTGTGCCAAAAGCCATTCAACAACCTGTTAGGAGCCTACCTTATTCTCCTGTTCTTTCTGTTTAGCCTGCAGCAGAGCCCTGTGCCTGGATGCCTTTGTAGCATCTATGATGTTAATTAACTCACACCACATGGAGAGCATTGCTTTAATTGGACAAGGTCTTGGCATGCTGCTCTGTGGACATACAGGCCAGGAATAATTTCATAATGTACAATTCTATTATTACCACTGAAAGCCAAACAGTGACTTCAAAGATGGGTGTGAATATGCAGGAGACAGGGAGGCTTTGATCACACTGACTGGTAGAAAAAAGAAAAAAAAAAACATGGAAATATGTGAAAGGTTCACGTCGGCTCCTAGAGCTGAGTGAAGGGTGGCTCTGTGGCGTTTCATGTACAGACAGAACAGCAGGTGCTTCCATTAGGGATGGTTACCTATGACCAAAGCAATACAACAGACACTGAATGATGGCAACAGAATTCACAAGATCGTGATGTTGCTGAGTCACTGAGATGCTGAGGTAGTGCTACGGTTTGTGGTGAGTCAGGTATGCTGATCATACAGTGACAGATGCCAACTCACATTGACTGTCCTTCCTATGGCTAAGCTCAGCTGGCCCAGTAAGCTATCACCCTTGAGTGGGTGGTTACTGGCACAAAGCGCTGCTGTAAATTGATGCCAAGTGATTTATGACTTGCCAAGGGACTGTGACGTGTTCTGGTTGATGTGCAGTGGTGTCATTTGATGTTGCCCAACATCTCATTGCTCCCTCTTTTATCTGACACTTCTGGCTGATGCTCAGCATACATTAAACCAATGTTTTTTTCATTCTGACAAAACATACAAACAATGCAACAGCTTGGACTTTTTTTTTTTATCTCTATTACACAGCTCCTTGATCAGTGCTGACTAAAGACAAACGAATGGCATTTAAGATGTGTAATGAAGGTCAACTGAAAGGACTTCAGCAGTTAAGATAGTTCATGCAGTTCGGAGAGAAGTGAGCGTCTGAGGAGGCTGCACAAGGAATCTAATAGAACTGATGAATATCCTTGGTGGTTTCACATATCCATAAGAGGCTGTTGGTCACTGATGCCAGTAAGTGCTAGAGCTGGACAAGTGGGGAAAGGTGGTAGGCCCAACCTGGGAACCTTGCCAACATGTTAATGTTTTAATAGCCTCAAATGGACATGAATGAAGTTTTAGTGCTGCTGAGCCCATGGTGATAGAGCTTCCAGGAAAAGCAGAGTTTATTGCAGTTTAAGGGTTGCTTTAGAGCTCTTAGTAGTGTGATGTTCAGTCCTGTGGCAACGTGATGGTTAGTGCATCTTTCATAGGGAGAAGCTTAAAGGCTTCAGCTGCGTTTTCTTTGCTGGTTTTTATGGACACGACTCCTACAACACTACTGATACTAACACATTTATTTCTACAGTATCTTCATTCTATCCGTATCTATGTTACAAGTCAAAAAAGTGATCTTCAGATTGTTTTAATACACCTCTGGCTATTTATTATCAATCATAGATTGGCTTGATGCTGCCATTAAATGCCATTAAACTGCCTTTACACTTGTATCTTCAGGCTCATCAAGAAACACAGTATTGTTCTTATCCAGTGAAGATAAACCACAATATCTGATTTGGCATTGAGTTGGATGAGGATTAGAGGAGAGAGCAGATATGTCATGGAGAGGTTACCTCTGTCAGAGATGCAGGATCTGGGCCTTTTAGGGCTGGGAACAGGACTAATAGTCACTGCATCTTTTTTCTTGATGGTAAAAAAAATCAGCAGTTTTACTCATTCTGAATTATATCTTTTAAGGTTTTTAATGTTGCTCGATGAAGAGTACAATCAGGTTGTTTTGGAACACTGATTGACTTGATGCTATTGGTTTACTGCAATTAAATACAGTTAATTCAATTTGTTACACTTGTATCTTCTGGCTCATCAGACACAAAATATTGTTCTTATCAAGTGAAGATAAACCCCAGATTGTAATTTGGCATTCAGTGGAGGATAAAATAAGTTTTCATCATTTGCATACATTTCAGTGAATGCATCCATGGTTACTGACAGTGGATGCAGGCTTTATTGTAAACAGTATTATGACATGGCGAACACCAAGCAGGGCTCCAGACTAACCTTTTACATTGGTTGCATTGATGGACTTAAAATTATGGTGTAGCAGCACATCATTTAGGTGCACCCAAAAATTTTCATTGCACTTTTGGAGCTACAGTGACCCTTACAAGTGTTGTAATAACTGCAATTTTTTTAATTATTCAAAATAGTAGTTGCAGAGTAAAATCTAAAATATATTTTCATATCCTTCCTCATATTCTCTACTGCTGCTGTACCGTCCTGATAGAGACTGCACTGAACATCATCATATCTGGGGTACAGAAGTTAGACAAGTATTCTTAATAGAAGCCAGATACTTTTGCCTCATATGTGGTGACTCTCGCTCTGGTTTGAAGTCAGATGAGGCCATGAGTTGATTTGGGTGACCAGAGATCAAAGGTTCAGATTACTATAACCTCATGTCGTTCCATTTTTAGGAGTATGAAATCTTAGGAATGCCTTGACTTTCCTCTGAAAATTTGATACAAACATTCATTTGGACTCAGGGATGAACTGTTTAGATTTCAGCCAAAAGGTCAAGGTCATTAAAGCAAAGGTTATTAAACCAGAAAGTGTCTCGGTAAATGGATATTTCTTCTAACTGAGACAAAAGTTTATGGTACAAGGATAGTGATGCTATCTGATTAATGTTGTTGTTCCTGCTTCGGCTTTTCTCCTCACTCTGAACTGTTTTTAGTCTGTGATGTTGCTTGAAAATGATTGCAGGGCACATTTTCACACACATCCTATTTTTTCCCCTGACTGCATTCAACAAAAAGATGAATATCATACCATTAGAAGGAAGACCCACATGAAAACAAACTGTTGTGCACAGAGACAGACCTGCTAAATGTCAGGATGTCCAGTGTGACCGATGAAAATGTTTAGCTGCATTTGACAGACTCTTGGTTGTATTTGTGTGAACTGCCAACGGCATTAAAGAAATAGATTTTTTTATGTGGAGAAACATCTCAGGACTTGCATTTGTTTGCTGCATTGGCAGCCAGTTGTGCTGGATTCTTGACTGGGTTGTTTTTAGATGCCGCTGCGCCAATTGTGGGACTTGACCCCATCTTTGTTTGTTTACATTTGGCTAACAGATGTTCAAATGAGAAGACCCAGTTTTCTGTGCCATTACCCAGCATCCTCTCTGGGGACAAAGGTTTACCCCCACAAATGAACCATGAACCATATAATGATGCACTATGTAGGCAACACAAGTGTGGAATACATACAGTAATAAGTAATTTAACACATCTAAGAAAAAAGTGTAAGAATGATCTATTTGTGGTCTTCTGTACTGTGTGACATAGCGAGCACGCTCTTCTAATCCTGCCCTAGAAAAGGCTGAGAAGTCGTTTCAGCTCCCAGCATCTATCAATTTTTTTTCTTTTTTTGTGATATAAGTAATTATCCAAGCATATTTTTAGGTCTTTGTAAATGCTGTCCTGTTTACTGGGCAGCACTCTTTTTATAGAAGAAGATGTTGCACAAGACAATCCCACACTACTTTTCATTCTTTTCTGGGTCATAGCCAAAGCAGTTCTCATCACTCATCAACAGCAGGAATTACCATAAACTTAACACACTCTTGCTTCTCAAAGGCCTACTTTTTCAATGAGCATTTTGCCGCACTTTCTACTCCTTTTTATAGACATCCACTGAATTACAGCTGGAGATCTGCCAGTAGAGGTCAACTTACAGTGTAGGATTGATGAGTCCTTTCATAGTGAACGGTCTTCATGTCTAATGAGGAGGCCCCATGGATATGTCCAGTCATAGTTAACTATGTTTCCACCAGCAGAGCCGCCCCAGGATCCCTCTGCAGTATGCCAACTTCTCTATCTATGGCTCGCCCAGTCCACATTGCTTCTCGCAACCATTTGTCAAACCTCTGCTCACATTAAATTATCATGACCCGAGAGAGATCTCTACCTCTAGGAAGAGACTCTGAGCCCCAGTCGAACAGATAGGGTGCATGGTGTCTCAGACACTGAAAACTGAATGAAAAATTGACTGCACAAAAATGTGGGTTTGTTCAGACTGTGCTCTGTGATTGCATAGCTATATTATGTGAATAATGTCTGCCATAAGAGGAAAGTTCCCTGCAGCTGCTGCATGTTACAATTCACTCCTGGCATTGTTAAATCACATTGAATGTTTTAACTACAGTGACATGAGGTGTAGCACACCTTTAGATTTCTGTGGCTGCTCTCAGAGGTAATAAAAAAGATACACTGAAGGGACAGCAGATTTTATTATGTTATAGAAACTCTATAAAGAGTTTCTAATGGGTCTCTGTGTCAAATCATTCGGGTTAAATATGAATTAGGGGCTCCCGGTGGGCAGGGGAGCCTTCACCCTCAGTCCTTTCCTGTTCATTAATAATGACAGATACCTGGTAATTAGTCAGACTTAAAATCAGGAAAAAAGTTGATGTCAAGACAGAGTGCAGCTAGTTTCAGATCAAAGACAGTCAGATGTCATGCTCAGCAGAAAGTTATCTATTAGTTGGCTGAATGGCAGAATTAGACTGTGTCTTTCAACTATGTCTTTGTAATTTCCACGTATTTAAAGTATTATTATTATTATTATTATATTATTGATAATAATAATAATAATACTGTCAATGCTATTGTTGTTATTTTGATCTCCTATACATTGTGTGTGTGTTCATAAACAGCCTACAATCTTAATAAGGGACTCGAGGATTTCCAGCTTGATGTTTGAGCTTCAACAATGCTCTAATTTGTACTGCTATAGACCCACTGCTTTGGTGGTATGTTGCTTTCTATGTAACAAAACATTGAGTACAGAAGAAAAACAAGCTGAGAAAAAATGGGTTAGGAGAGTAACCAAAAAATATGATAGAAATAGATTTTGCTAAGTTTTTAATGAGACATGACCCTTTAATGGATTCGAAGTAGCAGAGAAAGTGAGCATTAGTATTAGTTATGAAATAAACATTAATTGCTTTGCGTTATTACCCTGCTGATTAGGAAGTGAAAAACAAAACACAAAAGCTGTTTTAAAATTTAACAATATTCACGCTAATTAATAGTACAGCAACTGCTGCAATACCAGGTTTGTTATCAAGCTATTTTGGTTACAACCTAAGACAAATTTTACGTAAAATCAAAGTGGAGCGCATTAACAAGTATATAAAATGGCCATTGCTTCCCATCATACTTCTTTAGCCTTTTGTTTTTCTTTTTTAACATTTTTTGTGCACAGATATCATAGTAATAAGGCTCCAGAATGGTGGGAATTGATGATATTTTTGCTGATAAATGGTACATTTCTAGCAGAGGGATCCTCGGCCTGTTAGCCTATGATGACATAAGGAAAGTTCTGGAACCTAGACAGTATCTGAACCCTCTGAAAGCATAAGGAAAACCCCAAATATAGTATATCATACCATACAGCCGCCAAATATTCTTTATTTAAAAATGCAGGCTGTCTAAACAGATCCTCCTGCCAGTTTGACTCACCAGAGTTACTACGGCTTGGAATGATAGTGCATGGTTGCAGTCAGTGCATGTAGAGGTATTAAGCCAGGATGCACTATTTGGTACATAACTGCATCCACTTTTAAAATAGTGCAGAAGCCAGTGCAGTGGGTACATGCATATTTCTTGCTTTTTGCATTTTAGGTACATAATTTTGCACCTTCATTTATTTTTTGTTAATATATTCATTGTACATTGACATGGCTGCTCACTGATGGCCTGCTATTATTGCGTTTTGCTTTCATTAATCCTCAAATACCAAAACAGCCACCAGCAACCAAAAGTATGTACTAAAATGTTTAATAACTTTTGAACTATCAATCCTACATTGAAATAATTCAGGTAAAATGCAGTTTCTCAGCTTTTCAGCATTAGATGTTTGTTTGTTTTTTTTAATTTTATTTTGTTTTTTGGAGGTTCTGTAGTGAACATGGAAACAGTTATTTTCTATAACATTGATTCACCAATAAAACCTGTGTATTTTGATAAATGATAGTGGTTGTAGCCACTTTTTTTTAGGTTCAGAAAACAATATATCTGGCAGGAAAAGAACTTTTTCTTAATTTTCTCTGTTTTGATACAAAACCTATGGATTTACTCTTTCTAACATGTACATGATTAATAAAATAAATATAGGAAAATAGATGATTCTCATTGAAAAAAGCATATTTCAGGGAATTATATCATAATAAATGTTGTTAAATTACTTTTAATTTTAAAATTTTAATTACTTTTCCATTTAAAGTTGTCATATAAATAGTTTTAGCATGAGCATGAAGCAATAGCATTATGTTGTAAGACTTGTTAAATTCTTGCTCTGGGGGGATTTTGTGGGTTTTACTCTGTGTAATAATTGTTGAGTGATACAATTTTGTGTTGTAGCTCCCAGCCTCATTAATTAAACGCTTGCTTTTCTCTATTATAATTATACTTCTGCTTCGTTATGCAGCTGTGGGTATTTGTGATGCAAACCTTAGTACATGAGTACATGTGCGCAGTGATGATTGCTGCATCCTTGCGGTGGATATCTGAACCAAACAGCAGGTTGGCAGTCGTCACGTAACAGAGACTGACTTACCATGCAGTGGACGTGTTGTAGGGCAGGAGCGTGGGGCTATGGCTTTCCCCTCGGAGGCTGTGTCGCGGCTGATAGTGGCTGGGGACCATGGGCTGAGCCTGAGCCTGAATGTCACTCTCCTCCGGCATGGATCTGTGCCACTGACTCCGAGCCTTCTTCAACCAGCGTCCTCCCAGGCCCCACTTCTCCAAGTAGACCCGGCACAGCTCATAGTTAATGGCCGAATAGTAGAGAAAGTCTAGGGCCAGCAGGACCATGACAAAGAAGCCATATATCCACACCCCAACCAAGGCTGTATAATTACTGTGAGGGAAACAGATTGGGCTTGTTAGCTTGGTGTAATCTGAAAAAGATGATAAACACTCTGCAACTGCTCACAAGCAACCATCCATATACCCTTAAGCTGGGCCCTAAACTCCCAGTGGCTAGGATAAATCCTCCATGTGTGAATGTTTGCTATTCAGTGACAAGACTAGGCTGAAAAAGAGCAGGGAACTTCATCAAACCCCCCATGATAAATACAAGTAAAAAAATAAATATACTAACAAATCCCCATCTGCTCCATTTGCTGCTTTTTTAAATACTGCTTCTTAAATTGGACAAAGAATTTCATTAGCATGGGAGACATTTTAATCCATTTCATGTTGGCTCTTCCATATTGCCAAGGAAAATCTGTGCTCCAGGTTCTCACCTCTTATAAATATTCTTCATGTATTACATGATACTGCTGGAGTTATGTGGGGCACATAAATTGTGAACCTGCTTTTAGTCCACCCACATGCAGAAAGTACAGGAAGGTAAATGCACAAAAATAGCTTCGAAGACGTTTGCCAAAACATGAATTTAAATATCTGTGAATGTGATGTGTTAGTGTATACAGAGCAGAGGGGAATATCACAAATGGCAGATGGAAGCAAAGGCAAATGGAAAAAATATTACTCTGACTGAGAGATGGAGGTGAAAAGATATTACTTTGAAATGCAGATTTACTTTAAAGGAAACCCAACACTAATGTCTTTTAGACACAATTTGCAATTTGTTTTGATTGCAGTGATTGAAGTAGAAATATAAGTTATTAGTCAATTAAATCCACTTATCTCTGAAAATAAAGTGACCTCAGGGGTATTTTTCTCAGTACATGGCTTTAAAGTGCATGTCCATGCATCATTAATGAGCGCTAAGTCAGGCCATTCTAAATGCATCATTAAAGGGTTAATTTATGCGATCATTGATGCAATCGATGTAAATGGGGTTGTTTAAGGTGAGTGAATTACCTACAGTGGATTAGCATGGATAAACTCAGTCATGTACCACTGTGGACAGAGGCAGGAGCAGAAATGTTTTTCTAAAAAAAAAATCAATATTAGTTTACAGTCAGTGTACTTTTCTCCACCGTACCTGGCATCAACAGTCCTTCATGGCAAATTAAATCCTGAGATTTTAGCATGAAGGCTTAATTTATTATATTGGATATCCACCACTCTACTCAAGTTTATGGGATAATGTGATGACATATTTAGAACTGAAGAATAAACATGCACTACATGACATGGCAAGTCAACAAATCTAAATCATGAATAGTATTTTTGATATGTGCTTTATTATTTGTAGATGTGTAAGTGTATGTATATTTATGTACCAAAAACCGCAATAAAGATAGAATATCCATGAGTAAAATGTGTTTCAGTTGACAATGTAAAAAAAAAAAATAATCGAATAATTATATGGAGATAATTCTTCAATAATCGTCTTCAGTGCCCAGCCCTGATAATACTCCTGTCTGTTTCTCTAAACTGGGAATGTACTGATCACCCTCTACCTATAGTTAAACCACTTCAGATAAGTTAAACTAACAATTGCATTCACCCTTTTCACCCGTATGTTTTACATATACAATTCAATTTACATTTCTACTAAGCTGATTTGTGGAGGCAAATCACAGTGTGAGTCAACCTACGTGTATCCTAATACAAATATACATTCGCCCGTGGAAGGATTGATCAGCTCCACACAGCTGAAACAAATGTTATTCAATGTTAAGCTTCCGTCCTCCAAAGAAGTAGGTGTAATTGATTTTCTGTCAAAGGTTTGTAGCTTTTCTTCTGCTTAAAAATGTATTCCTAGGTATTTTTTCACTCTGAATACATTTCAGCACTGTAGCATTTCAAGCACAATATAACTATGTAACTGTGAAAGACTTCACACAGGGATGTAAAAACACTAAGCAGGAAAAATGCCTCTGGATTTTCTTCAAACTGCAGTAAATCTGTTACCACCATAGCCATTGAATTCGGGCTGGTGGCTGAATTTTAACTAGTTTAACTCGCTGGGCCAGGGCTAAATATCATTCCCAGAGTCCTATCACCCAGTAAATCCAGATGAAAGAGCGGCCTAACGGGCCATCTGACACAAAAATGAAATACCATGACCTGCTCCAGGGCAATGTGAACCTTCCAACAAAGAGACCCGCTGAGAGGGCATTAGTCAAAAGAGCTGTGGTTTTGTCACCGACATCCCACTGAAATCTCCCAAGGGGCTCATTTTCTGTGTCCTTTCCTCAACTTAAACCTGCTTATGCTGTGAAAGGATGAGGCAGCCTTCACTTGTCCTCAGTGGAAATATGCGACATTTTGGCATGGGTAATACAATTAAGTATTAACTGAACTAGAAAAGTGTGCTATAATTCATTGCACTGATTTATTTGCTGTGATAGTGTGTGATACTTGACTTAATAGCTCCCACTTAACATCTGACTCAGAGAGCCATCATGTGGACTCACAACACAACAACTGCTTTCATCATGTGCTTTTCACTCCCTTTTTTTTTTAGATTTTCTTCTGTAATAATGGATTAGATTTCTATAGCGCTTTTCAAGGCACACAAAGCGCTTTACATTATTGATCCATTATTCATTCGCCCTCATATTCACTCTGTGGTGGTAAGCTACGTTTGTAGTCACAGGTGCCCTGGGGCAAACAGTCATACACCAGTATGAAGGACACTGGAGGCAAGGTGGGTGAACTGTAGAGCGGGATTCGAACCGCCAACCCTTCTGTCATTGGACGACCCAATCTACCTCCTGAGCCATGGCCGCCCATCTTTTGGTGTTTCTGCTTTATTGTGGTATCGAGTGTAGACAGAGGCAGGAAGGCTGACGGAGGACATGACACGCAGCAGAAGGCTGGATGTGAAGCAGGTAAGGACTCAGCATCTGCTCGTCTCCGTTGAATCTGTAGGCGTATTGTTGATCAATGTCATCTGAACCTCTGAGCAAGAGGCAAGCGGTGTTAATGAGTGTGATACTGTCAGGAGAGCACTCTGTTTATGAGGCAACAAAACATAACATAAATTTTAATCTGATCTGAGGAAACGTAATCTCTCAAAGTGTATAACCATCGCTCATGGGGTAAAAACTGCACTCAGAATTCAGTACATTATGACTTCAACCAAGGAGGCTTTGCTTTTTTCTTAATTTTTGCCGTGTTTCACAGTAGATGGATATTCATTGTGGTTTGGTTGAATTTTCTGTCCTAGATCAATGAAGAAGTTTTTGTTGCAGATTGCACCGCCACTCTGTTCCCATGCTGGCTCATAACCTTTGAGTTGTTTTCTCAATTACGTGTGCTCCAAACAAATCAACAGTTGACAGTCCAACTTTTGCCTTCTCCTGAACTACTCCATTATAAGGCGGCAAAAGCAGCACCACCTTCCCTTACCATATAGATCATCAGTTATTTTTTTAATTCAGATAAATAGATATTCACATTGTAATGAACTATATTGATCATTATTAGCATTGCAATTGTTGCTACTTACTTGTGTGCATAACCATCTGAGGTGGTGGTGAGGTTGATCTGCATGACCATCTGGAACTCAGTCTCGTTACAGCAGTACTTGAAGGCGGTGTTGTTGTGGTGGCAGCAGAACATGTAGGTCTTATTGTCTGAGAGGCGTGGGCAGTGGAAGCCAAAGTGGTAACGCCCCTTGTGGTCGGAGTAGGGTTCACACACTCGATAGTGAGCTGAGAGAGCTGCAGTGTTGGGAAAGACCACAGTTTAGATGTAAATACAGAGGAGGAAGACTATGTGTAAATACTGTACTAGTATGTATACAGTGGTCCCTTGTTTATTGCGGGGGTTACATTCCAAAAATAACCCGGGATAAGTGAAATCCGCGAAGTAGTCAGCTTTATTTTTTACAATTATTATATATGTTTTAAGGCTGTAAAACCCCTCACCACA
>JAPQRQ010000023.1:22280659-22292650 GCA_037367365.1 Apogon talboti | reverse complement strand
TACACGAAAATTCGTAGAGGGGGTACTCCACATCGCGGTTTTCACCATTCGCGGGGGGGTCACAGCCCCCATTAACCACGAAGTGTGAGGGTTCACTGTAGCTGCAAAAATAATCATACAATCATATTAATGTGTAGGAAAACAAACTTTAAGGCACATTTTCAACAGTAGTCAAGATTTCAAAGCCTAGAGAGCATTTCTCTCTTGACTCATAACTGCCATTATTGATTTTCTTGATTCACATTTCTATTTCCTGACAATGTTTGAAAGCACTCCAGCTCTGTCTTTCATTTATTGAACAGCCAAGTGAGAACTGCTCTGCTCAACCTGGACAGTTGCAACAGAAGGAGTGCTGGAGAACAAGCAGTTGAGGATCTGACAATGTTTTCATGTTCTCTGCAAAGGATTGACTCGTAAAAAAATCAAAACATATGATTCCCTGTTTGAGAGTAGAAGTTGATGGATAGTGGATTTTTAAAGAGACAATTGTTTGGAGAAAGGAACAGCTTTAGACAGTTAATATGGACACTGTCCTCTAAAATTTCCACACTGAATTCACATTAAGCAAATGTGAAATGACCGTTTACATTGGTAGAACATCTAAGTAAAAAAGAAAAGCACTTGAACAGATAATACTGAATCGCTGAAAATCAAACAAATAATTAATCAGTATATGTGTAAGTGTAGCACCACACCAATGTTGGATATGAATTTGTACCTTTTGTGCTTTTATTTTCCCTCAAAGTCACTTATTTCAGATTAGAAGCGTAATTTTAAGTACTGGTCACTGGTACGTTGTAAAATATTCTATCAGTGCTGATAAATTGTCCAGACTATTTAAACGTCTTGCTCTAGTTCAAGCATTTTTTATTCTTTTGAATGAAAACAGTGATTAGCCATAGAAATCAATTTACATATTTTGTTGGAAGACAGAGTACCCCATTTAAATATGATGCTAGTGTTATGAGAGGCATTGGGCCAACACAGCCACTTTTACTCTATCACATTATTCTGCATCAGTAATTATGTAGTAATATATCACATACTCAGACTTAGTAGGTATTTGACTAAAACAGACTGACGCCAGCCAATCAGATATGTGTTCTTTATAATTGCACCTATTTCTCATGAGGACCTCTGTTCCTTCTGAACAAGACCCATAGAACAGTATGTATTGGTCTTTAGAGGTTATATGTATTAAATGTTGGTGCATGAATGCCTAGTTGAGTTGAAAAATCATGTGCCTAGTTAATTAAACCTCCGTGGATAAACATGTATTTAGAAATTCTGATGTTGGCAGGCATGTCGGAGAATCTCAATATGTTCCCTCTCTTACTTGTTGCGATGTCTCCTATAGTCCGACATGGGCTAATGGCTGCACATGACCAAGCTGATGGGCGAAGCCATTACTGCAGACCATATGGACAGAACATGTACCCGGTACACAGTAGCCTGTTTCTGCTGGAGACTTTTAAAGCATTTTAGATCACACAAGCTGTTCCCTCTTCAGAAAACCAGGCAGCTGAAGTCTCTAGAGGCTTGTTAGAGTGGCAATATAAATATTTTTTTCCCACTCTTTTACTTCTGTTGAGGGCTTTGGTGTACCGTCAGATGACAGCATGCGCAGCACAACAAGGGATTCCCGTGCTCCTAAATACTCCCACAAACTCCTCTTCCTCTTTTGTCACCCAGCCTTTGCAAGGTCTTTATATACATTATGTCGTCATCTCCAGGTATTCTCGCAAGGAGTCAGATTACGATCACATCCTCCATTTAAGGCTGTAAGAGGCCAATGTTCACAGTGCTTGGCTTGTTAGCAAAGAACAAGTGAGTGCAAAGGTTTTGTGTAATAAGCCTGGTGGTAGCCAAGCAGTATATGTACTGTAAATACACAGACACACATGCAGGCAGACACACAAAGCACAGACACACAGTGTAAGTGCAAACACACTGCGACTGTAAATAGAACGTACTGCACAGCTGAACAGACATGTTACACAGATGGAAGGTCTCGCTACTTGGTGTTTATGTCTGAGATCAAACTAAAATATACATAAACTGCATGGCAAGAACCTCAGCACTCCTACACATGTTAAAAGCAGTTATGAGAGGAAAAAATATCTAAAAAATTAACCAACTCCTGGGGTAACTGTATCCACGCGGAGCTCATTTACTCGTCTACATGTTAAGGTTACTTACTGTTGTTGCCTGAGAGAAGAAGGAAATATTAAGTGACCAATTACTGCAGCAACCACTGTGAATATAACAGCATACTTTTCATCACAACGCAGCAGGAGACCCAAAACTGTCAGAGGTTTGATGAGGGAAAGTGCAGGCAAAGATATTGGGCTGTTTAGAGATTATACACAGAGATACACTGGGCCTCTCTCATGAACATTTTGTGTCCAAGTCTTATTTCTGTTCAGACATTAACTTCAAAGTCTGTGACATGTTATTATGCTTTCTAAAAATTATTATTTATTTATTTTGGCCCGCTATGTCTTTTATCCGAGAGGCTTTCAAGTTTGTAAAGGCACGAACTCAACGTTACAATACTCTCTCTACAGCTTAACTTTATTTTTAGATGTAACATATTTGCTTGTCATTTTGAGTACTCACATACTGTAACCTTTTTTTTCTCTAAGAATGATAGCAGCTGGATATTTATGCACCCTCTCTGCCTCCATATTAGCTGTGAGTTTTCCTGAGAGCACACAGATACACTCTTTGTTGCCACACTGGCCCTTAAATTATGTTAATGTGTCTTATCAATCACCCTAAAACACACGGGTTAGTGAGCAACAGAAGTACAGGACCACTGAGAGACAAATGAGACTCCTACTTCACACGGGAGAGAAGTGCACACTAGCTGAGTATATCCTCATATCTGCTGGTGGCTTGCTTCCAAATACTGATCTGTATTCAGCTTCAGACAGACTTCTGCCTAATTGATGCTCCCTTGGACTGTCATCATAATAAATTGGGTTTCATTCACTTTTGATGGCATAAGAGCGTCACTCAGAAGCCCTGCAATGCTCCATTAGGATACGAGCCCATATTATGATATTTAGAGCAATGATCTAGCGATTGTCATAGACGCAGAGTGTGAATTGTGCAGTGAAATTGTCAATGAGTTGAGAGTGGCAGCCTGAGGCGGGGAACTGAGTGTGGCTGGTGCATGTGGTTTACAGAATGTGTCAGGAGATGAGTTGCAGATGTCAAGACAGTGGATCTGCCAGACTATAATCCAGGACATCTCTGTGCATCACACCACACTGAATAAAAAATAGTTTGCCCAGTTGAGAAAATTCTAATTTGAAAAGAAAGTAGCAAAATTCAAGTGTACTTTGACTTGGGTTTTATTGCATATAAATATAAACGCAACATATTTCATGTTTCCCTGGTAGCCTTTTCATTTCATCTGTAAATATACGCCGCACGTTGCAACACATTCGAGATAAAGTTACAATAGGATCAATTTAGGACTAACATTCATTCATTTTCCACAATTTTTCACTTCATAATCTGGAGGAGTGCATAGGGCCTGGACTCTATTCCAACTGACATTGGATTCATCTTGAAAATGTTTCCAGTTCATCAATGGAGTGAGATGTAATAACCGTATATAACTCAAATTCATGCCTACAGGCAGGTTAGGCTAACCAATTAACCTATTTAGATGCACATCTATGGGCTGTAGGTAGAAGATGGAATACCCAGAGAGAACCTGAGACCTGAGGAGAAAATGTAAACCCCATACAGAAAGGCCCCCTCCTGGCCGGCACTGGGGTCGAAGTACAGAATGGGTGCAGTACAGAAAAAAAAATATTCAAGGTCTCTAGAAGCATTATAGTCTGTACAGAGCATGGGAGTAAGCTTTAGTTGAACAATGTGGTCTCTGATCCCATGACACCATATCATCTAGATCTGACAGAACCACATGGCTGCAGGATTATGGCTATAAAGTGGTTCTGTTTGTCAGCATTATGGCCCCACAGTGAGGAGACTGAACCGGGGCCTTCCTTTGTGGAGTTTTCTTGCTCTCCCTTTGTCATGAAATTTTCCATCAGGCCCTCCAGATTCCCCCCACCATCAAAAGATCCATGTTAGGTTAACTCTCCTGTCAGTACCCTTGTTTGTTGGTCCCTGGGCACCTTTAGTGGCAGAACATAGTTCAAAGTGTGTGTACTTGGGATGGTTAAATGCCACAGGGAAAACAAATGTGAACGTTCTGTGGCAAACCCTTGTCAAGCTCTGCCGTATGTAGTTACATCCACAAATGTCAGAAAAGTCCATTTTAAAATCACTAGGTTTGCTTTTAATTTGCCTTTTCTATGTTGTCTCAAATATTTCTTCTTTGCAATTATACAATCAGTGTTAAATGCAAATTAACATATATCCCTAAAGACCTTTACAGTTGTTATCTACATCTTTCCTCAGGATGATCAGTGTGGAGCCTTCCCTCGTAAGCACAGTGAGAAACAGTAACCTAACACATAAGAGAAAATAGGTCATTTGTCAGAAGGAGATTTTTGCAGATTTGTTGGTGTTGAGACAGAATAGCACCCTTATGGGTTGAATGGTAAATGACACAGTAGCTTAAACATTGTTAAAATGTACAAAATACTAGTTTCATTTCAGCTTATGTCACAGTAAATAAGGATACTTAGAATCTAACTAAACATCTTGGTTAGGTTTAGGAAAAGAGCACGGTTGGGACTAAAATAAAAAAGAGAGACTTTACCAGACAATCTTTAATACAGGTTGCTTTTAATACTCTTTAACAGTTAACCTGTATTGTGATGTTGAACTGAAAGTCGTGGACACCAATGGTGGACAAATTGTGATACCTTGCCAACCTTATACTAAAGTTCACCTTTAGTCTAAATTATACAATTCCATATTTCTGTCACTGGGCTTGTTTGTATGCTTGGTATCGTGAGGTCTGGGGGTGCTGTGGTTCTCCTCTAATGAAGGAACAATCTAAGCCATAACACGGAGTATTGTATCTGACAAAGTAGTTACATTTACATTGGACTGGTCATGCTTACTTTATGGATTGGTGCATCCCTATACATTGGAGAAGTGGAGTTAACAGACCAACATCCACAAAACATACAGGCTTGTGGCCAGATGATTTGACAGGAAACAATGTGCAAACGTGTTAGTTTCCTGTGCGTCTCTCCTGCTGGAACTGATAAAAGTTGACTATAGGTCAAACACTATTTAACTTAAATGTCAGTGGAATATAATGTACGCTGAAGTTTTGACCTTAGCTCTGCCTGTGGATATTTTCTTACATACTGTGCAGTTTATTTTAGGCTATTTCCACCAATTCCCACTTCACTCAGATTTAACACAAGACTGCATGATCCCATGTTTATTTAAATGAGATTTGTTCTATGTAATAGTGTACGAGGGAATTTTAATTCGGCAAATGGGCCTGCAATTTCAGCATTTCAAAATCAATAGCAAAACATAACAGGAACACAATCAATTATTCAGCTACACAATCATGGCCAAGTGTCTGATGGTGTTTCTTTCTCTTTTGAGTATTTACTGCAAAACAGAAAGGCACCGCCCAGGCATCTTTCCATTACAAACTGATGAAGCAGTGGCACAGTAATAAGTGCTTATTCATGTGTGTTGCGCCACCGCGAGCTCAGAGCAGCAGAACTCAACATAAATTCGACTGATGAACAGCGGTTCTGCCGTTTATATGATCAGTCACCTGAATAAATTTTCCAGATCAAATATTCCAAATAAAGCCCAGAGGCAGAATTGTGTTTTGGTCTGAATGCTTGATGTCGCCTGGGAGACATTTACGTCACAGAAGATATTAGGAAGAAAGTAGCATCTAGTAATTAGCACTCTCAATGTAGTGTGCAGGAAATTAATGCAGTTCTAAAATAAAATAAAAAAATATTATATAAATAATGTCATGGGAGAATAGCGCAGCAGGGTTGCCATAGAGCTTGTTGTGGAGAGTTTGACCCGTATGGGAGTATAAAGGGTTCAGCTGTTGTGCAGCGCAGGAACTTTGCAGCATGGGTGGTCTGTTTCTGTTTTCAACTTGGTAATGGTTTGTTAGCTATGACCAAGCAAAAGATGAGCTTTGAGCTGTAATCAAACTTACATCTGCTTCAGGCCTGCTGCGCTGCTACCTGCTGAGGCCTGTCATCTTGATGGAAACCATTCTACACCTCCTTCACTTTGTCTCACATCTGTAATTTTTCATCAATTGGTGACTACAGTCGCAGATCAGAAAATAATAGAGGTGTTTAGAAGAAGTCCTCCCCCAGATTTAACTTGAATAATGATGGTTTTGTGTCATGTTTATATATAGCTTTGTAATTACTGGAAAAAAAATTGCAGCACATTAGATTTTTAGGTCTAGAACTATTAGTTGATATTTCTGCAGGAAGCAATATGAGCATTCATCTGTAAAATAAACCTCCCCCAGTTGTGGTTTCTAACAAATCTGAGCATTGTTCATTTTACCTTGCTTCTCTGCACCAGTCTCATTTTATGTTCAATAAGCAACGGATAAAAGGAGGTCAGGAAAAAAGAAAAACTCATATATTCTCAAGCTTTAGTCACATATAGAAACAATGAAAGGGTAATTATGAAATGTTAAAATATTAAGAAAATTTTTTTGTCATAGCTCATAAGAGGAAGTCTATTCTTGACCAAATTAGAATTTAACAGGGTGCTCCTTTTTCTGTAATTCATTACTTGGCAATAAATATATGCATGCAGCCAGGGACAGGCATAATGAGACAGCCACTAGAGTCTAATAAGTTGAATTCATTATACAATCAAGGTCTCAAGTCATTTGAGGAATTAAAATTCGTGAGACCCCTTCTAACCTAATGCACATCGACAAAGATCCTACTTTCTTATTCTACTCTATGAATGAAGCCGGATTGATTGTTTATGGTGTATCATTGCTACAGACAGGATTAAAGCTGATATATCACTAACATTACTAAACATTAAACACTTCACAGTTGCTGAAGGGCTTTTTTTTCCATCTCTTGACAAGTGCTGACACTATGGGTCACTCAGTCAATTAACTGAAAGAAAATGTACACTTTTGACAGCTGATCTTTGCAGGAATTTATGAAGCAAAAAGGTCACACTGTCTTTAGACTCTGGTCTGGGAAAAAAATGATGTTTATTCTGTTTTACATTTATTTAAATTTTTTTTGGCAAAACATTCCCAATATAACTGATTTTTGGGAATTTTGTTCGAGGTGAGTTGAATTGGGTTCAGTTTAAATGACTGAGCTGTAGGTTTGTGTTTGTTGGGCTGAAAGCTATACTCTACGATCTGGCATTTTAACACTTTTATTTTGTAATCTTAAAATACTCCTATTAACTGTGTGGCAAACTAAAATGTAAAAGAAATTAACCAGGTTTTGAAACTCAAAAATGTTTAATTCTCATATATTTCTGATAAAAGTCTGACTAATCGTTTTATTCTGTCCGAATAAAATGATTGGCCGAGCTTCCTGTCTGTCATCCGTTGCTCCGTCCTGTGTCAGTTGCCTACCGCTGTCACCACTTGCGAGTCGTGCGCCTCTGTGGTAGAGCGGTCTTTGGAAGATATCAAGGAACAGTGAAGAACTTTCAAAGACCGCCCAAAGCGAGCCACCACTTCCACCCCCAGCTGCTCACACAGAGAATAAGATACACAAAAAGACTGTAGCAGAAAAAGTTGCCCAAAAGAGAATTCTTGATGCGGCAAGAGGCAAGACGCATTTCCGGAGCTGAAAAGCGATGAGATAGTCGTGGAGTTTCTGCTGGCAGGTACTTTCAGTTTGCCTAATTATAGAAGACAACATTACATGTGATAACTCAGCATTCATCAGTTACTATAGTTCTGTAATGTTATGTTATTTGTGCAATGAAAATTACCGTTAGCTTCAGCGTTAACTTCACCGTCAGTATAAACAAACCAGGTGTGTAGCATTAGCGATCGCTTTAGATTTAGCTGTTGCGTTATGGACAGTGTTATCGGTGTTAGCATCAGTGCTCGCAGCAGCCTCAGTGTTTATTGTGAAGTTGTCTTTAACCCTGTTCTCAGACGCAACTCCAGGGTTGTGTATGACAGTGACCAGAGCTAGTTCAGCACATTGCTAGAGGACTTCTCCAGCTAACTGATAATGCTGGCTAGCTAACATGCGTAGGTGAGGGGAGGAGGGAGAGGAGCGGGTCAGACTTTGGAGGGAGACAGGTTGTTCATGTTCAAATTTTTACTAACTGCTGTGCAACATGCCAGATCGGTAGGCATAGCTTTAATAATATTTCTGGTGTGGTTAACTTTGCTTTGATGATGGAACTCAGAGGAATGAGTCTTGTTGGTTATGACTGTGAAATGTCACAGAGTTACAGTGGCTGTGGCAGTTCAGTCACTTTCATGGCCATAGAAAGCCTTCGAGGAACTGTTCTGCAGCAGTTCCCAACACTTAGAGTCCCATCAAGGTTTCAGCTTCCTGCAGGCGACGCGGAGGCCTCATCTGTCAACGCATCAGCGCTTTGGCACTGAAATTCAGTTTTCTTTGGTAGTGGGACTATGACTCATACAGCATAAGTGGACTTGTTTTGGCTGTGGGAGACATATCCCGTGGACTGTTTGCTGTCTGTGATGCAGATAGACAAGACAGTATCTCGCAGACACAAGCCAGCATTGTTTGTTTGGATTTACTTTAACGCCCCACTCCGGGCTCAGTTGGTTTCTCTTGGCAACATTCCCCATCATCTGCCTGACCCTGGATTTAAAATATCTTCTACCCACAGACAAATAGGCTTCTGGGAATTATAAAAATGAAAGAGAAAAATCATATGACATGGGACACTAATGGATGACAAAACTGCAGCTCAAACACAGTACTTAAATCCATGCTGTCTCCCCTATGGCCTGCGTTAATGTTCTGGATTTGCAGACCACCATAGTGGTACAGGAAACACATCAGTAAGAGTGGCTCTTCGCAAAAATATAATGTTAAGTGGTATCCAACAGTTGTGTCACAGTAATAATAAACCATCAATAAACAAGCCTGAAATAGACAATATAGAAAGTATAGTTCATTATGGGTGTGTTTTATGGTTAGACACATTACCCGGTATTGAAGTGTACTGTAATAAATCCTTCCCCTAATCCACAGTGACTTTTATGAGTGTGTCAGATCCAAAAGTAGCACACTGAACACAGAGAAGGGTGTGGGTTTACCCCTCAGATAACCTTCCTGAACAATAGTCTAGCTCTAGAGGTTTAACACTCAGAGCCAAACCTCATGCAGCTTAGCCCAGAAATAGACATGACAGATAGACTGGAGACCTGGAGAGCGTTTTTACACCTTAAGATCTCTGGGGTCACCGAGGGCAGCGGTCACAGACAACCTTACACTGTACTGCCAAGACTACCTCAACTGAGAATGGATAATACTGCGCACTACTCCACATCCAAATGCTAATGGTGTTTTGGCAGCTGGTTTATATGGCCTGTTAGAAAATCTTCAAATGCAACGTAGGCCGTTCCAGCCATCATTATTGGAAGTGTTGGTTGACTGACCGTCGTACAAGGATTGCACCTCATTAATGAGGCTGTCCTGGTTTTGACCCTCAGAGTGTGAACTCACCTCAGTTTCCAAGGTTTGGCGGGTCTTCTGTGAATAATAACTTCCTATTATGTCCTGAAATGCTCTCTGAACGTCAGTGAGTTCATCTCTAAGCTCTAATATTATAATTTTGTGCAAAATGTTCCGAAGTCTCCACTAAAAGGCTCTATTGACCTAATTTCTGTGACTGTTGAAATGACAATAGCAGAGGTACCTGCTGTTATTCGTTGATAATATGTAGACGTTATTATCATTCCCGTTTCAATTAATAGCCATTTCTATAAAGAAGGATTATAGTGAGCTATTATATGAGATGCTGAAATACAAATCTGGGACCATAATGACAGGCACAATATAAAAACATTGTATGTAACATATTACATATTGCCTTTATCATGTTACTGAGCACTTACATGTGTGGGGCTATAGTTGTTCATATATAATTACAAATACAATATCCACACATACATAGCAGCTCAGTTCACATAAACTGCATTTTCAACTGACTAAAAGGTGCAATACATAATGTGCTTCCTCACTGGGAGATGTCTATTTGTTAACATTAATTGACTATATTTCTTCACTATCTGTATCTGAGCTTATACACAGTTGCTGCTATGGAGAAGCAGCGAGGCATTGAGAGAACATAAGGATTTTTACAAAACAGACAGACTTTTATTGTGATGTAGACAAATGAGACAGTCAAGCGAGATACTTATATTCCCTGGATATGTTATAATTTATTCTAAAATTGGGAATAACAAGCATTTAATACATGCATTTCCTCACATATGTTTCGTATTTAACTTTCAAATGAAAAAAGCTCCATCTCTTACATCCATTCCTGCTGTTTCTGTCTCTTACAAACAGCAGTATTGTGTTTTAATGATGAGGTCCATGGTCAGTGGAAAGAAACAGAAAAAATGCTTTGTTAGGAGGGAGGGCAACAAACTTCAGAGACGTGTCTGTATCTACTGTGGCTCCGAGGCCCATTTGTTCCTTGGTTTTTGATAGTCCATGTCTTAATGCTGTTATTTTTTTTGCTAGCTTGCATAACCCAGAGAGAAAAAGTGCATATTGAAACTGCTGAAGATTCGTAAGATGTAAAGTATATAAAACAGACCTGTGTTTTGAGTTCTGATCAAACGTGTCTTAAATTGCCAAAAAATATTTCCGACTCAGGCATGAACCTACAGAAATATTTTTCATTGATTTTACTCTTGTGGAAAAAGCGCCTCTCTCACAAATTTGAAGATGCTTCGTCAGCTGTCTTAACTGAGTCCAAAGCGAGTGATCTTTAATGTAAATCCAAAAGTTGTGTGCCCGGCTGTGTTCCCTTGGTCCTCTCACTTGTCACTTCTTGTTGACACTGTAGATGAATTTAAGCGCTTACCTTCACTCACACATACTGCTTTTATCTGGTGATAAAAGCTTTTTCTCTATACTGGAAGGCTGAGCCAAAGTGACTGTCTTACACCTCCAGTTTCATAATAAACAGCCAGTGTCTGACATTGATGTTTAACCCTTTGTTGATACTGTGAATATCTGCAGTCTTCTCTTATTATGCAACACCTCAGCAAGGAAGGTGAGCCAGACTTAAAGCTTCATATGAAAATGTATTGAAGTATTCCTCCCAGTCTGCTCTGCTTTGTCATATATATGTAATATTTGTACTTTCAAATGTTAAAAAAATATATATCAGCACAGTGATAGAATAAAGAGTTCTGCAAAGACAGCAATGTATTGGATTGTAGAGATATGAAATGAATATCTTAATATCAGTCCGACTAATTTATGTGTCAAACAACTTTTGCAGTCAAAGTATCAAAATGATAAAGCTAGAAGCACATTTGTTATTTTCACCACTGGACACAGCTCTAAATTAAGAGAATGGAGTTTGACGCTGAAATGGCATTTCTTCTACACAGATGGGTTTCATTATGAGGCTTATGAAGGAATAAAGTTCCTATGTGATGTTATTATCTTTGCTAAATTGCTGTTTGGAATCATCCAAATAAGGTCAGAACTGTCACAGTTTAGTCTGAACCGTGGATTAACAAACAGGTCTTTAGTACAGCTACTGACAACACAAACCGTACAGAAAACTGAGGTGATTTGTGGTTCTACTGTGGCTGTTTTCCACTAATGGCATCATAAGCCTACCTGCACCCCCCCAGCCTCTATACGACAGACTGCAAACCACAAGTCGGGGGGGGGGCATTGCATTATACATCGTCAAGTGATGTATAATGTTGTGATGTACAACACTAGTCACTGACGTGTCCCTCTAAGGCAGGGGTGGGC
This sequence comes from Apogon talboti, assembly GCA_037367365.1. NCBI lineage: Eukaryota > Metazoa > Chordata > Actinopteri > Kurtiformes > Apogonidae > Apogon > Apogon talboti. The sequence continues at coordinate 22,280,723 of JAPQRQ010000023.1, read as the reverse complement.
AATCCTGGTCCTCGAGGGCTGGTGTCCTGCATGTTTTAGATGTTGCCCTCTTCCATCACACCTG
>JAPQRQ010000023.1:22246621-22264474 GCA_037367365.1 Apogon talboti | reverse complement strand
AGTAATGATGTTCAAAGGGATAATGTGGATGTTGACAGGTGTCTGGATCAGCACTTATGTTGGTCTAATGTCCTAAACATGATGTTCTAATGTTCCAAAATACATGCTCCTTTTACCTTACATATATTTTTCTTGTATTATTTATATTTACTACGTGGTTTTTTTTCTTTCCCGGGGGGAACCAAATATGGTAACTTCACTGACCTTTATTTTCTACATAACAATAAAAAAATGTATAAACATTTCAAAAAGTAATACAGTCTTGTTATGTCCTCTAATAACACACAAAGGTTGAAATTTTTAATTTCAGAGGATTTCTCAATATATTTCTTAACGGATGAAAAAATGCTACTAACTTGATTTTTATTACAGTTTGATGTTCTGTGGTTCAGATTAATTTAGGTATTTATTACTTTGAGTAAATGTTAATCTCATTAGTCACCCTGTTTTTAATCAAATGGAACATTCTGGTCATCTATAACACCTTCTCTGGTCAGGTGGGATGATACTGGTCCGTTAGTCAGCCTGTTGTGTTGTCATTATATCACCCTTTAGAAAACACGACTGGTGGTCGACCTCCAGTAGAAACATGGTGTACTCTGTGATAGCGACCACCTCCTTCTGTACATATAAAAAGCAAACAAAAACATTTCATTTCTATTCTAGATCCCTCCTAAAGCTCCTTAAATCTTCTACACCTACACCTTTAAATAACCAAAATGTCCTCAAACGGCCATGTTCATATGCAAATGCCTCTACTTCTAATGACTTATAACAACTGGTCCTGCACCATAATATACCTAAATAACACTGACGTGCCAATGTGGAAGTCAGATGACTTATTTCAGAGAGGAGCTGTTAAATATTTTCATATAATATTTTCAAAAGATGAATAGGCCAAGAGAAATTTTAGACAGCATAGGATCCATAAAATATTTAGCAGCCGTCAATACCAGATCTGCTCTTTTCATCCTTGCCTGTGTGTAAACAACAAAGCCTCAGGGCTCTGTCACCTATCATGATACTTCACACTGAAGGCTCAGTGCGGAGACAAACTGTCAGTCAAACCCACATTTACTGATGAAACTGGAGGTCCATGTAAATTTTGTATAAGGTTTTGGGAAAAGCTATCAAAGTGAATTCATATGAATATCTGCAACCCTCCAAATGTCCAAACCCACTTGGTTAAAATAAAATAACAAAGCTTCTCTCACGGCCGTGGTAATCATCACTGCTGAGCCATTATTACTATCATAAAAAATAGAATTACTTTTGTGTTTGTGAATAACACTGATGTATTATCACAACAAGATTAAGTTGTTTTTTGTGCAAAGTTTCACCTCCAGAGCAACCGTGTCTTTCACAGTGATTGATGCCTTCACTGTCGATTTGGTCCTGGATAATTAGTGTGAAAACAATGCAGGGATTCTCAGCACTGAGATCAATTCCACTTTCTGCAAGGCACACTGTCTGCAAAGGTTTTTTTTGCTTTTTTTTCTACTTTTCAGCTCAGACAGTATAATAAGCAACAGTTCTTGAAGACAGCATACTATAAAGACAGCAGAGATAGTACTTGTGAGCAACAAGACTGCCGTTTAGCTATTTCAGGTTTTAACTTTGGCATTGACAAAACATGCAGTTGTGTCACAACGAAGGATCGAAATGATACAAAGAGAGAGAGAACAAAACAGAGAGAGAAAGAACTGCATGTGACAGAAATATGTCGTAGAGGTTCAGATTTTAGAGATCTTCACAGTTTTATTTCCAGTGAAGTTAGACAAAGCATGACTTGTCACAGAAAACAAAACAAAACAAAGATTAAAAATATTCATAGCTTTTCCTAAGAAGCCAGTTAAATTTTATGTGATTTTTAAACATTTTTTCCATAATAGTTTGAAAAAGAAAATAAACTAAAACATATTCAGGTGCCATCTTTTACACCGAGCAGTACTTCAAGAGCTGTGTGCTTTACCTCCAATCAGTATTTTATAGCTCAGGCTTCTGGGCCATGCCAACCCTACTGATAGCTTCAGCAATGTGGTGCTACAAATTAAAACCAGAGGAGTGTGGTCGAGACCATCCAGGATGATAAGTTGAAATACAGCTCATTCTGGCACTAAGGCAAAAATGTTTAACAGCAACATTAAGCTGCAAATCTTTGTGGCAAAGAGCTTTTGTTATGTCTGCCCAAGTCAAATCTAACACACCTGGAAGTCTGGCTCCTCATGTCTCAGACGGTGATTCACGGCCCCCCGACTCGTCGATCCAGCTCTTTGAGGGTGGAAATATAGATCTAATAGTTGAGCAAATGACTTCTTTTATTAGTTCTAACCTAAGCAAGGCATTCTGGAGAAGACAAAAGGCTGTACTCCAAAATTTAACATAAAGTGAAAGCATTAAAAATTATACAAATTATTTATTTATTTATTTATTTTAAAATTTATTTTTTCACCTTTATTTAACCAGGAAGTCCCGTTGAGATTAGAAATCTCTTTTGCAAGGGAGCATTGGCCAAGGCACCAGTCATACAAAGTCAGAGCTATATAAAACACATACATGATAGACAATGAACAATATTATTGTGTAACATAGTTTACTCTCACCATTCTGTTTAATTTACAGGAGATGTTCGAATAATTGAACATATGTTACATTTCAGACATTTTTATGCAGTTCCTATGTATCTCTATAAAGTTCCAATGACTAAACAAGGCTTCTATGAATACATTTTCAGTTTCCTTCAATCCATCCATCCATCAGACTGATCTCATGAAAATTTGTTGTCTGACATGCCAGTTCGGTACTAGTTGGTGTGCTATACGTATGCATTTCTGAGTTTTGGCGTGTCAGTGGACACCTTTTGATTGCGGGTCTATTTTCCCCTGTGTTTCTAGTTCCCCTAACCCTAAATGTAAACCTAACCGAAAACAGCACCCTAACGCTGTGTGTCATTTGCTGCGGTGTTCAAATACAAATCTTTAAATGTGTCCATAATGCACCAATTAAAAGTGGTGTGTGTATTTAAGCTAATTCATGATATCACATTGCATCTATCTACCAACCAACCAACCAGCCAACACCTCCCCGCCCACCTCATGGCCATAGGTCATAATGGGAATGCATATTGACTGGTAAATTAAGAGCCTTGTATTCTGGCTCAACACCATAGACCAGTACAGTGTCCTCGTCACAGCTTCAGTCCATCATTCTTCTGCTCCGTCCTTCCCTCACTTTTGAACAAAACCCAACATATCTAAATTCCTCTGCTTGGAGCAGCAAGCTATTACACCATCCTCATCCCACTGAGGAATAAATGGTATTTGAAGGTTCAGGATGTCACAATAGGAAGTCTTCTTTCACTTATATGACAGTTTGAGACAGATGTGAAACCTGTATTGCAAAAACAAAGCCCTTGTATGTTAAGACAAACACTGTGATTTTGGTTTGTTAAAGACAAAAGCTGACCAAATGTAGAGATAACATTACTTATGGCTAAAACAGTGTTCCTGTGTCACATAATAAGGGGGATTTGAAGACGATTAAAGACTGATGATTTTAAAACCAAAACTAACATGGTGCTGCTGATACAACCTTCATATGTTTAACAGCCAAAAAGAATTCAACATGAAATGATGCATTGATTAATTCAACATCTAAGTTTATATATCTAAAAATACTAACCTCCAAGTTTCTTAGAAAAATTGGCGTCTAAAATTGGCCTCCTTTCCTGAGTCATGACCAGCTGAACACTCTCTTCCTTCCTCTCATCTTCAGATTATTTTTACACATAAATACTCCTTTTGTAACAGTGTGATTATTATGTTAGCTTCACTGTTTACATATGGGCGCAGATAGATGTTTTATTCTTGTACTTTGACTTGCATTGTGGCCCCAGATTCAGTGGGTGTGATCATCACAGTGCGCATGCATGTCATACCCAAGTTTGTTGTCACACAGTGTGGCTGGAAATAATCTTATAAGACTGCTGAAATCTCACATTCTGTAGGAGCCTTTAGACGCATCAAAAAACATGAAATAGACCCAAACATTCATATGCACTGTAGAACGACTGAATTCTGCTGAGTAAAATTTCAACAACTGCTGCGTCTACAAAAAATGCAAAGACTGCAAATAACAGAAAAATTAGAAATTATTGAAATAATCCTGGAGGCTATATAACGATGGAAATGAAAAATCCAAGAAAGCCCTAGGTAGTATTTACCAAAGGGCTAAATATAAAAAAAAAACAACTTGAATTATACACTTGAATTCATCTTTGCTCATATTCCTCGGGGTGGAGAAAGTGTGTTCTCCGAGACCCACTTTGGGACTTCCTTTGAATTTCTGTAAGTCCATCTGAGTCAAGAAATTGGTGTTAAAACAGTATTCGGTGCACTGGTCCAAACATTAACACCCATAAGGCCTTAAAGGAAGTTCTCCACGAGGCCTTACACAGGAAGGACACACAAAGACTGTAAGCACTGCAAATCCCTGTTTATATTATGTTTACATTGTAGGCTTTTAGAGACACACTTATCCAGAGGAACTCACAATAAGTTGGTATGCAATAGCTCAAGGACACTGCTGAGAGATGCGCCGTTGCTGTGGGGACTCAAACTAACTAGGTCTGTAACTACAACACAGCTACCACACAACCATCTCTCCAGGACAGATTTATGGATAACAAATCCCCGTAAAACACCACAACATCCTCACACTCTGAATGCTCTGTTTGAATACTCACAGAGTTGACGGAATTACAGCGATGTAAAACTGCAGAAAAGTAGCAACTCTGTACACCTCAAGTTGTAAAAAAACATGTGCAGTGTTTAAGGGATGGATAATGTGTCACTCCTTCACTGCACCAAATGTACGTGTGCAAGTTATATAACATCAAATAAAGCATATTAACTCAATGTCACACTTCAACTTCCTATATGTTAGGGAACACTTGCTCAGTTCTCATTTACAAGAGAAGTCTGACTATCATGAGTGACTCTGATTTAAGGATTCATGGAATTTGTCACTTGAAAGACATTGAGGTTATTGTCCATCTATCTCTTGAATTTTTTTTAAAATTTAGATTAGATTAGATTAGATTAGATTACATTAGATTACATTAGATTACATTAGGTTAGAGGAGATAGGGTTTTAGTGATCCTTTGGGCAGAGCCCCCAGGAGATTGAGGTTCTAATTGTTACAACACCAAATGTACACACACAAGAAATACCACAAGAAAATAGCAAAACAATATTCTAAACAACAGTAATGAAAAAAACAGGCAAATGCACATTAGAAAGTACTAGCAGGAGCAAGTAGTAAAGTAGTAATAATAATAATAATAATAATAATGATTAATAATAAATGCTAATTATGTTATCATATATATATATATTTAAAATATACATATCAACAAAAGTTACCGCTTCTTTCTGCTACACAAGTATTGTCATGAAAATTGTGGTTACAACTCCTTTATCCTGTGTCCAGATGCTTTTCAGCCAGCCTGTCAATCTCATGTCAGCCACACCTGTTGTCAGATCCTCCTGGCGATGAGACGGGCCTGTCTGAATGAGACTGAGTGTTAAAAATCTCTCCTTCATGATGCTACATGTTGCCTTCTAAACATTCAATTCCTTCATGTTTTCTCTTCTAAATTGGGGCTTTACTTGGTCATAGAGCCTGTTTACATGGCTCTATGATACTCAGTCAGTATCCGATTTCTGCAGTTATCAGATTACTCAAGTGATCATTTAAACAACATAATCTGCTTTCTCAGATTCTGCTTCCATACCTGTTAATCTGATTTATTTAGTTGGTTTACATCTGTGCATGTGCAAATACAGTTAAATCATAGAAAACAGAAGTGATATAGTAGAAGAAAATAATAGAAAGTTTGATTCTACCATCTCTACGTATGTAAAAATGGACTGAAACATCTAAACCAGGGTTTTCTGAAGTACATATAAATGCCTCAGATCTGATTATTACAATTATCTAATCACTCCTAGTTATCATATTTTTAAGGTCATGTAAAGGGCATGCAAAGACTTCAGTGATAGTTTAGCCTAATAATTATTGTGGTACCACATTGTTTTCACTGCCAAATGTTGAAAGGGAAAACTAACTGTGGAGACTGCTTCAAAACAAATGTTTTGGCTCAAAATAAATACCACTGTACCTCAGGGAATATCACAAAAGTAAAAATTAATTTATTATATTCAGTTTTGTGGAACTTCTTTCTTTTTTAAATTTCTTATACCAAATTACAATGAATCTTAACTGTTTTTGCGCATTTTATATGACAGAAAGTAGAGAAAATATGATATTAGAATTGTGCAGTCCAAATGCAAATTATTCTGAAGAACCATGTGCAAAGTGAAGACACCTGTGGCCAAGTTCTCATCTCTGAATGTGTTACAGATGAAATAACGATCAGCACTTTAATTGTCACTCAGCATAAGAGCTGTTTCACCTGATTGCACATGTTCATTAGACAGCTATTCAGTTGCATTCAAGAGCCCCCGGGTGAGTGTTTGAGAGTGTGTCTGCACTGCCAAAAAAAAAAAAAAAAAACAGGTTGAGCTACGGATGTGAATGCGAATGGTTTGAACATGCTCTCATGACTGATGGGCTGACCTCTGACCTCTATGAGAATTCTTTTTCAGACACAGAGTCTGAGGAACAACTAGAATATTTGGTGAAGAGTATTTCATCTTTGAACTCTTACCGCAACAAATTTGAAACCCATGTCTTATTCTAAGTCTTTTCTTGTGCAAGCTGGTTGTTCAAAGATAGTTCTGATCTATTTAAAGTATGTGATTAAGCATTAGAGAGTTGTTGGAGATGCTAGTGCCAGTTTATGAGCAGGCATGTTTGTGCTACTTTAATTAGAAAATTAGAAAGAGTGATAAAATTCTATAAAGCTTACATTACAAAAACAATCTGAAAGCAACTTTGATAGCAACTGGTGGGTTAAAACACCAGGCTGCTTGTAAAGAAATAGTATATCAATCTTTTTTATTCCTCAGGCATAAAGGAAGCCCTTAAGGCTACAGGGCCTGAAGGTGAGTACTGCTCAATAGGCAGAGGTACAAAGTGGATTAATAATCAAAATAATTCATAACAATTGATTCACTTGACCTCTACTCCATTGACATATTTCTTGTTGGCGTCGGAGCAACTAATGTATAAATGAACATATATTACATAGCAACAACTGGTTTGTGTGATCCTTGCTGGTCGGTTTTGGTGTGTAGTAACACATGAGTGATGACCTGATGTGTGTGTCCAAGGTGAGTCACAAAGTCAGCGCAATCGTCAGTAATGTGCAACGTGATGAAATTCACAAGACATGAGCTGCACTTGGATAGTATCTCTTCAACCCAACTGATGTTATTATGATAGGAGATTTATAGTGGGTCGATATGTTTGGTTACACGACCCTGTGCGTATTTATGCCCTGTCCACACAAATATGGATATTTTACTACACAGATGTTTTCTTCCTCTTTTAAAAAAAAACATCTGTTCACACAACCTTTATCTTACAAAATACCTCAACATAACCATGGAAAAAAACATTAGAAACCAGTACAAATGCTCAGAAACATCATAGTTAGTGTGGCTCAATCTGTGGACAGCGTGGATAATACTGGACATACAGTAGCAGACACAGAGGCTTTAATCAGTCATGAAGGTGAAACAGCAACAAGCTCAGTTATAAACTTAAATCACCATAAGTGCTGGTTGTTGTTGTTGTTGTGGAAGTGTGTTCTTTACATGGTCTGGTCTGTCTCTCAGAGGTATCTACGCTGACCTGGATCGACTGCAGGTCATACACTGGTTTATACACCTGGATATGATGTTTCAGGTGCAGTTTCAAGCATTTTTTTTAAAATAATCTTTAATGTTTCCATATATTTTATATTGTAGTGTTGTTACCTATTTTATGTTACTGCAGAGTGGCCTACATTACTTTTAATCACATAACCTATATGCATAATTATATGACATAGATATATTAAATATGTAACAATATCAAATGTATTATACACACATATAGGATTTATTCATCAAGCCGCTATTGTTAATGTGTTGACTACATTATTGTGCTCCTTTTTTTTCATCTTGTGTTTGTCAGTGAGTCAGTATGTGCAACACATTTGGGGCTGGCCAAGGGAAGGTTAACGTCTAGATTAAAACTTGGATATTTTTGAAAGTACATTACTTCTAGTGTCCAGCACAAGTTAAATTTTTTAGAAAAATATTTTTAAAATACTTAGATGGCATGATATTCAGCATAAATGTATGTTTGCATTCTTTGTCCATCAGTACGTTTAAAAGCATAACTTTGATTCTCTTCCATTAGAACTACATATATTATACTTGTGATAAGTTATAAGATCAATTTAAAAACCTTTTGCTGCTCTTTTTACAGTGGTTACAAATATCTAATAAACAGAGACAAATATATGTTAAAATGTATTAAATTAGTTTATTAAGGTGTTTGACTTTGTAGATATTATATATGCAATGTATATAGTATTAAATATGCTGAATAAACCATGGAAAGCACTTAGCAAAACTCTTGCTATTTTATGCCCGTATATATTCAAAAAAATACAAACTGTTTACTTTTTTGCAAAACAGACACCCTCGAGTACCCTACAGTAAAGACTTTACAGTTTTATGAGAATTAACCGCAATTTAAGGCAGGTTTAATAAAGTGGTCAAAAACAGATGTTAATTTGCTGTCCATCTGTTACCGAGGGGTTTTTATTATTTTTAAGCCAGAAAATTAGGTTAAAACATTTTTTTCTTTCACACATCTAAAAGTGGTCATTATTCTCTGCAAAATGAGGTATCATTCATCTTTCTAGCATAAATAGTTGCGAAAGGGCAAGCAAAAATGTAATAAGGGTGTCCATCCGTTAGCGCTTGGCCAACCCTATTTGTGAAAAATCTGACATCCATCCTCAAATAAAGAGCAGAGCAACATTTGGCCTGATTCTGTAAGTGTCTTCCTGCAGCTGCCAGCTAATTATTTCCATGATGGCCTCGTGGTCATGTACTGTATATACCATTTAGGAAGTAGTATGTAGTTTATACGCATGCAATATGCAGTGTCTAAGTCCAAATATGCAATCCCAAACACACACACAATATACAGTGTGACAATGAAACTCACCTGACCTTGAATAAATTAAATACACACTTGTCCCCTTCACCTTTCCTGATTAAAACTCTACAGACGTGTATATTTTCACAGCAAACATGGCACTAAATTATCCTGTGTAGAATAATTAAAGAAACCTAATGACTCACTTAGTCTTAATGACGCTCTAAAGTGGACTCACAAAAACAATTTACAGCCACAGACATTGCTTGTTTCAATTTGGGTGTCAGGTGTCTGTTCAAGTGTTTTAAGAGAAAACCTCAAACGTGGCTCCGTTAACAATTTACTCACCGTTCTAATTCAGTGCACGAGGGTATTAAACTGCAGGTTACCATAGCAACTGCACTTCTACTTCATGCTACTCACTGGTGAAACTGAGAATTAAAAGTAACTACATGAACCTTTAAGAGCACCAGTGCCAATCTGAACTGAGGTCCTTTCCACCAAAGGTTAAATGATGCACAAACTCTGGGTTTGGTTCACATTTCATCTGTTACAAAAGACAAAAGAAAAACATAATAATAAAACCATGCAATGTGTCATGATCATTACAATATTATTAGTTTTGCCATGATTTACACGGAAACATTTCCTGCTACGAGAAACATTAAATAGATAAAAGGGATTGTCACTCTAATCATTGATGATTAGATTTTCATAGATCATGACTTGTTTTTTTTTTTTCCTGGGTCAGGGCTCCAGACTTATTATATTACATTCACTGGTGCATCTGATGTTTTCATTCAGATGCATCAGTACATTATTTATGTTCACGCAAAGGTTTTCATCATGATTTTGCTGCTGCAATAATCCATTTCAAATATCAGCTTATAAAAGGTGTTATAATTTATTATTATGATTATCTTAAAATTCATCATAAACTGTTGTTAATATTATAAAGGGCATGGATTTACTTTTTCAGTAACTTTCTTTCTTTCTTTCTTTCTTTATTTCTTTCTTTCTTTCTTTATTTATTTATTAAGGTAACAATTTTCAGTCATCTTTTTAAGTAATTCCAACTCAGCCATCCCTAAGTAAATACCACAACACATTTACTTTGATTAACATAATTACTTTAGTATAACATTGTCCCTTCCGGTTTTCCAATCAAACATTTGATTGGAAAACCTGTGCCAAGTTCAACATTTGAAAAAACTAATTTAACAGTCTGTAGAGTCTTTGGAGTTTAGTTCACTTTAACATGCAGCTGTGTGGGGGGATGCGGTTTGCTGCACCTGTAAAATCATAACATTAAATGGAAAAATAAGTTTAGGTGTCTGGCCATGTGCAGAGTCTAGGTCTTGAGTGGGCACGGGCCAAGACGCCAAGTCACGATACCATGAGTGACAATCCCTGTGTCATCAGAGACAGAGTGGGAACAGACTGGCAATGCAATACAATCAATTATGTAGTAAGCTGATCTCTGGTCACCTGACCCAGGGTATGATGTTCAGGCAGCATGAATAATTGTATACCATATCACTAAAGAGCTAACTTCACTCTATAACAATGGAGAGCTGAGCTGACAGACTGTACATGAAGGTTAAGTTACTGCAGAGAAGGCTAACAAATTATTCAAGAAGTTCAAGAATCTCTATCTCTGCTTCTAAGAGTTTCACCTTATGTATCATAAACCTTACAGCACTTTACACCATATTGTTACAATGTCACTAATCTAATGCTTCAGTGAATATAGTTGCATATTGCACCAATTCAATATGTTAATATTGTGGAGCAAAGGGGGAAATGTTTAATCAAAACATATTTATTTTCACTCTAGTCAACTTCATGAAATAAGTCATCAGCTGACCAAATGTGGACACATAACAACCTTATTATTTTTACTGAAAAAGACTCAAAGTCAGCTCAGTAACTCTGTGAATCCTTTGGCATACTACTAAATAAGAGAAGATAAAAATAACATTAACTGATGGTATTCAGTCATGTTAGCTAGCATTATCATCCTAGATAACTCTGGCTTCTGTCATCTGTAGCTTAACAGTCATCCTTAATGAATTGTTTTGTTTTCTGATAATGCAGCTTCTGGTTAGAGACGTAATGCAGGCTGATGAGGAAACGGGTGCATATTCAGAGAAACCGTAGGTTTGGTTCCAATATTGGTGGGAGATAACCACCAACACCAGAAAGATAAACGTATAGTTAATGTGGTCTAATTTCTCAAACCAGTTTTTTTTATGTTGAGTAAATAGGACAAACCAAACAGACGTGATAAAGACGTTGAATAGGCACCTGTTCCTTCATCTACACGCTCTTCTTCTCCTGCTGCTTAATCATATTGACAGCACAGAAACTGACCCAGCCATTACATGTGAATGCAGTTATTTTGGCCTTTCTGCATTCCGTGCCTCCGGCTCTGGCTCAGAGTCAGCTGAGGCCACCCCTGCCAAAGATGTCAGACGTCAGGATTAGGATTATTTTAGCTGCAGTGACTGTTTACATGCACATTAATAACTCTGGTTTTTCCCTAATTTAAAAAAAAAACATTAGTTTAATATGTTTGCATGGAAAGTGAAAATTACTATTCCACTAATATTCATATTGTTTACATGCAGACATATCCCATTCCTCTGGTGGCATCACAACCTCCTTATTTTGTTTCATTAAAGATCTTGTGGAAAAATATCAGCTTTTCGACATGTGTTAGTACCCACTTGCCTTTTAATATCCTTTTTCATAGTGTTTAACAGTAGGTGTGCTTCTCCTTCTGACCAGAAATGTGGACTTTTCTTTTGAGCCTCCATTTCTAGCAGGAAGGATGTTTGTCTTTACTCCAGATGACCATAAACAGGGACCGACTGTGGTAAAATGACAGATACATTTTCAGAATGTGTTGATCCCCATAAAACTGCTATATCAACATATTCCACATTTCTTAATTAGAGAAGACCTAATGAGGACTATCCAATTTGATTCCAAATTTGGAATTGTGTGACCATTGTAGCAGTAGAGTTTTCAGACATGCTTTAAAATACTGGAGGAACATACCAGTCCAGGACATTTCACTCCTTTCATTTACTTTCCACAGATAAACACTGGCAATCAGGTAATATTTTCTATCACAGAAAGTATTGCCCACAGCAGGCAAGTAAAAAACCTGCAGGATTTATGGGCCTGAGTTGACTTTACAAATGTGCTGCTCGTTCCTGGATTGTGTCTAAATGTTGTCTTAAGTAGCCAACCCCTAATCATGCAGTAAAAAGCACTCCACTCTGGTACATAAATCTGTCATTCCATGCAGCGCTTGAGTTTGGCTTCACAAAAGAAAACTCACAAAACTGTCAAATTGTCCAGGACAGAGTCATCAGCTCGAGAATACATTGTGTAATAGATAATATATTTTTTAATAACAGCAGGATAGAGGAGGGAACAGAGAGTATGGAGGGAAATAATTAAACAGTGCTTTAATGGTATAAGGATAACTGTACATATCAGAAAGGGGTCTTTGGTCAGAGCCTGCTGTGGAATAATGGGGGCGTCCTATGGTCACTATGGTAGATCGTCTTGTATGCTAGTCACATACCGCTAATCCAAATCTTCCCCTTTTAAATGATAGGTTTTCAGGAAGTCACTCTAAATCCAAACCCCCAACGAAGAAGACAGATGGTCAAGAGATTTATTATCGCTAAACCTGTGGACATGACACTCTCCAGCAGACCTGTACCTCGTCATCTATTAGGAAATGTCACGAACTGAGGCATGATATAAGGTTGTGTAAAGTCTCGACAAATACCAATCACCTTTGTCCTTCCCTCATGTACGGTGATGATGTTTGAATTATCGATTTTTATGTGGACGCGGGCGAGCGTAGGGGGTTCGCACCCTTGGCACAGATTCAGCTGCGGGGCAGATTACTCTACAGGACTGAGCTGGTGATGAATGCAAATCTGATTGGCAGATATATTATCCTGTTCATTATGTAGGTAATAACATACCATCGGCAAATGGATGTCCGTCAGTCCTGCTCACATCTACAGCCTGTCCGTCCATGGGAGTGGATGTCTCCTTCACCCCAAGGTCTCTATTTTTCCCACTGGGTTTTTTGGAGGTGGAGGGTCTACGGACAGGGGATGCCAGGGACACTGATCCATTTGCTTCACCAACTATTTACTAATTGATTACTTGACTGTTTGCTTACTTTCATTGTGGTTTTTTTTTTTTATCAATTCAACAATTTCTGTAAAGCCCTGGGAGGCGACTTTGTTGTGATATTGGCCTCTATAAATAAAGTTGAATTGAATTGAATTAGTTCGATTCCAACACCAGTCGATGGGTGGGGCCTTTCTGTGTGGAGTTTGCATGTTCTCCCCGTGTGCGTGGGTTCTCTCCGGGTACTCCAGCTTCCTCCCACCATCCAAAGACATGCACTGATAGGTTAATTGGTTAATCTAAAATGGCCCATTGGTGTGAATGTGAGAGTGCTGTTTGTCTCAGTGTCAGCCCTGCCATGACTTGTCCAGGGTGTACCCCGCCTTCGCCCGTATGTAGCTGGGATAGGCTCCAGTGACCTCCGCAACCCTAGTGAGGATACAGCAGGTTGAGAAGATGACTGACTCACTGAACTGAATTAATAAATGCTTTCTGAACTGTGTGAAATTATGGGGTAATATGATGAATTTTAACAACCTCAAACCGTCTGCCAGGTGTTCAGGTATTAGACAAGAATTAGATGTTTATGTTGCACTCTTTGACTTCTTCGGAATATTTATGTTATTGCTGCTGCTATTGTTTTTCAAAAAGCCATATGTGCTCTGAGCGTCTTCAAATAAATCTCTTTTCATTTTGGTTTTGGCTGTTCTGTGCATTGTGTTTTAGGTTCCCAGAGTCTTGAGGAACAGTGCAGGTCTAATCAGAGTAATGTATTCACACTCGAGCCTCTGCTGAGCGAACGGTGACACTGTGTTTTTCGGGATTGCCTTGAGGAAAGGCGAGATCAGCTTTGATCATATATACACACACACACACACACACGCAGGCTTTTACGCATATTGTGTCTTGTCTTTCATCTATTCTCACTGTTTGATTCCATCTGTCAATTCTTCAGACTTAATGCACCTCAGGGTCTGTGCTTTGTCTGCATGTGTGTGTGTGTCCCTGTGAAACTGGTGGGAGGAAGAAGAGGAGAGCGACACAGGCTTGCCCTCTGTAAGGCCTTTGAAAAAACAGACAAGGTGATTTCAATTTGATTTGTCATGAATCACAAAGCATTAACTCAACGTGACACAAGACAGACACTCACACAGGCTTTGACCAAACACAAAGAAGGCTGCTGCATGCAGAAGAATATTCAATGTGTGCTGACAATGCTTAGTACATTGCAGTTTAATTCTTACCTTTCTGAATATGCAAAATATCAAAATTTCAACCTATACAGCTTTATTCCATGCAGATCGGTTAAGACTTTTAAAATTAACATTCTTTATTAAAACACTATCTACAAACCCACTTAACATTTTTTTTTTCCATCTAAGCCAGTATAATTCCAACATACGTTTGCTGATCAGTGAACTGTAGGAGGATTGGCAATAGCCCCAATTCTGTCATGTATTGGTAGGTAAACATATACGCCTACACACATGCACAGATGCACCTGAATAGTGAAAGAAAAACCGAAGGCAGTGCAGTTTGATTGCTCACTGAAGGGACGATGACAGATGGGTGCAGACAGCATACAGGTCTTAATGTTTGACTAAAATGGGGAGCTGCCTTTTGCTTCACAGAGCACAAGCCTTCAGGTGTAACATAACAAATATAGTGTTATTTAACATAAAAGCATTTCACTGACTGAAAATCACGTCTCCTTCTTTGTTCAATAAATTGTTCAGTCGAGAGCTCTGCCTGGAACTAGTTTAGGTGGGCGATATCGCTGTTGCCATATGCTGCACGAGCCTACACAAATGTGATGTTTTTTTTTTCCCTACACCATTCCTATTATCATTTAACCATTTACTCAGATCACCACTGCAGACATGCTGCAAGATTTATGATTAATGATAAAGTGAAAACAAGCATTACATCCAGAAACAAACAAATAGGAGCTGTTAGAGGGCTATATCATGTGCTGCCACATGGATCAGCAGAAGCTGTAATTTCAGGCACAGATTATGGATGATAGGTCGATTATTGTGTTCAACCTGGATGGGTAGGTGTGTTTACATGTGGGTGAATATTTGACTTCATACACAGAGCGTGTGCAGCCTATTTCTAATCTATTTTTCAATTTAGTTTATGAGCCTGAGCCCATATAGAAGCAAACCTACTTCAGGAGGCAAATTCTTTATAAGTGAAGGGTCTGCATGTCTCAATTACCCTGGATTTAATTTTATTTTTGGGGGAAGTAGCAAGTGGCCATGTCTCCCATGTCAAATTGGAGCCAGGCGACATGCCAGACAGAAAATAATTCAAAGACCTTAATGAGGAGGCCAAAGGAGGACAGATGTGGGGCGGCAGGGCCCCTCCTGAAGCCAAGCCCCGGGGGAGGTGACTGTGGTTGGAATCTGTGTGACCGGCTGTTCTCAGCATGAACACACAACATAGATTAGCCCTGCTGTGGCATTTTCACCTGCGAGGAGAGACAGATCGGGGTGCCCAGAGCTTGTGCGGGAAGATGAGAAGTATCAGGGCTGTTCAGTCTTACCTCAGCTTACCTCTCCTGCTGTTGCTTGAAGGGGTTAGAATCATTGTTGAGATGTGCCTGGGTAGGATAGGGAAAACAAACACAATGTTAAGTCATTTTAATAAACAGAAATGACAGATTGAGAGTGAGAATTGGGAGTCAGTAAGCCCCGGGGCCTGTCTTTGAGCACTAGGTGACAAATTAGGTCCAAATAAGCTCCTGATGTCAAACATTCATCAAACAATTACACTTTGTATCTTCTACAACATGTGTAGTGATATTATGAATGATGAAGCCATATCTGAAGACCAAGGCCTGTCACAGGTAGCACATAATCACCTTACTGCAGTCATTTGAGCTAACTATAATTATTTTTGCTTACTTGTCAAAATTTATTTTTTATTCAAAAACATTAAGAAACATTTGCAGACATTGAAGATTTAAAGATTCAAAGTGTTTTATTGTCATGTGTACAGTAAGCAAACAGGTTTCCCTGTACAATGAAAATCTTACTTTTCCGTCCACACTGAATGCCAAGAGAATTTAAGATGTATAAAAATAGAGTTACTAGAAAATGAAAACAAACAAAACAAAGTGGCATGCAAAGAAAATGAGCATACAAATGTAAACTCTAATAACTATAAAATTAAATAAAAATTTCAACTACTATTACAAAGTAAATATCTATCCACATAAATGTACAATGAGTAATTGTGCAAACTGTCAGAGATAAATGGTGTGTTCAATGTGCAAAACTGGCATAGATAAATAATAATATGTCAAACCAGGGGCTCTCAACCTTTATTGAACCACGCCCCACTAACGGCATCATGAGCCTGCCCACACACCCCCATCTCTCAAGAATGTGTGTGTGTGTGTGTGTGGGGGGGGGGGGGGGGGTGTCGAGCCATGTATAATGTTGTGATGTACAACAGTATTCGCTGATGCACCCCTTTTAGCTTACTTGTTCCAGACACCCTGCGACGATGTCACTCACACACCCCCGATGTGTTTGCACAACCCCTGAAAGAGTGTCCGCGCCACCCGGTTGAGAACCACTGTGTTACATATTTCCATCAATATTTACACATTTGAGGTCTGATTGGTGCTCTTTCAATGATCAATTTACTGCCTGTCATCTTTTGGCACTTAACTCTTGTTGGTGGAGTCATTTTTTAGTGTATTTAAATATTAGGATTTATAGTAATTGTGGAGAAGTGGTTAGAACTGTCACCTCACAGAAGTCCTGCCATTATTTACACATATGATGTTTGTCAATTAAAAGATAATCGTACAAGTCATAAGTGAAGATGTCTTTCTTCAGCTTCAAAATGACCAGACGGTCATCATTTTCATCTCCTTTAACACTTCTTCACTTTGTTCTCAGATTGAGGTAAAATGTGCCAAAGCAGTAGCCATTTTAGTGTTTGTTATGTGTATCGCATATGACAATAAATGTAATCCATTCAATCTAAACTGTTTAATGCAAAATAAAATATCATTTTCACTATCACTATTTCTGCCACAAGCTGTGACTTTCTTGACTTGTAGAATTCTAATGTACTTTGACAAACATCATGTGTGTAAATGGTCACATAAATCAAATGGAACAAAAAATGATTAAGTTACAGGTCTCTCGTCACTGCCAGTCAAAATTTTTCTGAAGTTAGGTCAACCTGGAAGGGACAGGACTCAGGCTCTCATAGGTTAGTTGTGGGTTAATTGGTTACTCTAAATTCATTAAATTGTCAGAGGTTGTGAACGTGAGAATGCATGTTTGTTTCGTCTCCATATATCCGCCCTTTAATGAATTAGCAATAGGCCGTATCCTGCCTTCACCCACTGGTAACTGGTATAGGCTCCAGCAGACACAACCCTCTGGAGAATTAAGCAGTTCAGGAAATTAATGAATAAATGGCGGCCGTGGCTCAGGAAGTAGAGCGGGTCATCCAATAACGGAAGGGTTGGCGGTTCGAATCCCGCTCTGTCTGAGTCATGAGCTGTTGTGTCCTTGGGCAAGACACTTTACCCACCTTGCCTC
>JAPQRQ010000023.1:21939660-21955299 GCA_037367365.1 Apogon talboti | reverse complement strand
TTATTAATTTGGAAATTATGAGCAATTTAAAAAAGTTGGGGTGTCGAAACACCCCAGGTGACTAATGTAGGGTTAAAAGAGCTAGAATAAATAGTAAAAATACCCCCCCCCTTCAGTCAAGTCACACATACAGTGTATATGTTTATAAGTCTAAGTAACATATGATTCAGGGTCATAATTGTGGTTGAATTATTATGGTATTTACTCTTGAATGTCCCGTTGTGGTTGCCTACAGGTGGAATGGCCGTCGGGGCTTTGGTCAGTGCACACATGGAGCTGTAGGTGCCCGGCGCTGCCTTGGCTGGTACAATGCAGCAAAAAGGCGCAATCCAAATAATCGAATGGGAGGACCTGGACAAGAGGAAGTTCTACTCCCTGG
The DNA here is from genome assembly GCA_037367365.1 of Apogon talboti. Classification (NCBI taxonomy): domain Eukaryota; kingdom Metazoa; phylum Chordata; class Actinopteri; order Kurtiformes; family Apogonidae; genus Apogon; species Apogon talboti. The sequence goes on along the minus strand of JAPQRQ010000023.1, from coordinate 21,954,920 downwards.
GTGTGTTCATGACGTTAACCACCAGGGCCACCGTCTACCCCGCCAGCCTCATCCGAACCCGCCTGCAGGTGCAGAAGGGGAAAGCCCTCTACTCAGGCACCTTCGACGCGCTGTGTAAGATCCTGCGGGCGGAGGGCGTGCGAGGCCTGTACCGCGGCTTCATGGTCAACACCTTCACTCTGGTCTCAGGACAGGCGTACATCACCACCTACGAACTTGTGCGCAAGTACGTGTCTCAGTACTCTCCAAGTAACACGGTCAAGTCGGTGGTGGCGGGAGGGGCGGCGTCCCTGGTGGCTCAGACCATCACTGTGCCCATAGACGTGGTGTCGCAGCACCTGATGATGCAAGGACAAGGGGAACACATGACTCGCTTTAAGACTAAACCCAAAATGATGCTTGCGGCGACCAAACGCAGACTGACTTTCGGGCAAACCCGTGACATTACGGTGCAAATATTTGCAGCCGACGGCTTCAGGGGATTTTACCGAGGATACGTGGCTTCACTACTCGCATACATCCCTAACAGTGCACTGTGGTGGCCTTTTTATCACTTTTATGCAGGTAAACAAACACCCTCATTCGGATCATTTATCATGAGTGACTGGTGCACATTAAAGGGTTAATTCAGATTTCTCAGCTGGGTTGTATGTACATGTACATATCCATATTGTGTTTATTACTATGGCTATCTATTGCCGTGACGACACAGGTTTTATGATTTAGTGTTTCACAGTATATTATAATGTATTGTTTTTGGTTTTTTTATTATTTAAGTTTGGGAAAATGGTAAAAGTATAAAGAATACACAGCGGCATTCCTGCTTATTGTCATAACTATTAGAAAAAGAACTCGCTGTAAGTAAATAAATATAAGAAATTAAATTTATTGGTTTAGTTTTAATAGTTGGATTTGGACAGTTATGTAAAAAAAAATTATTGTAATTTGTAAGAAATGTGCAACAGAATGAACTCTGACATGAGGCATTGTAAATGTTCCAATATTAACATTTGTCTGCATGTAATTATACATTGTTAGTGTTTTTCAGGTTCTGTGCAGTATCACTGAACATACAGTGGCTACAGAAAGTATTCAGACCCCCTTAAATTTTTCACGCTGTTATATTGCAGCCATTTGCTGAAATCATTTCAGTACATTTTTTTCCTATTTAATGTACACACAGCACCATGGTGTCTACAATTGTGTTTTTTTTCTGTCAAAATGAGATGCTGTGTGTACATTAATGAGGGAAAAAAATTAACTGAATACTTTACGCACCCACTGTGTACTTGTGATACTTAGTTGTACTGGTGTTTTCGTGCACCACTATGTATAATCTACAACAGATGAACGCTGTCGTCATGGAAACCAACTGATGTGGTGTTATGAACTACTGCTGTGTATTTAGTGTTGTCAGTACTCTACCGTGTGGTAAAGCCGGGGTCTGCAGCCAAAGACTCCAGTGTCAAAAACAGTCATTTCACCTTACAGGACACAGGAGTTTGTGTCCTGGCGCTGCTTTGACTGGTTGGTTTGCAGACGGATACCTGCGGATGGATCAGTACCTGAGGAGTGATTCTGTTCAAGTGGAAATCTGGAGCAACGACAGCACAAAACGTTTACTTCAGCAGTCGTCTGATCCCTTCACCGTCAGTTACATTGTTTTCATGTCCTGTGCGTCCCTAGAGCAGCTGTCCTATCTAGCGCCCAGTGAGTGTCCCCACCTGATCCTGCAGGCTTTTGCAGGACCGATGGCAGCCGCCACCGCCTCCACCATCACTAACCCCATGGACGTGGTCCGAGCCAGAGTCCAGGTAAGCATGGTTTTATTTACTCCAACCAGCTCACCATCACTTAAACTGGGAAAAAAAAAACTGGATAGGAAGTGTTTTGTTTAAACAGTCATTTGCTAGAAATGTTTTATTGATTTGCTGTTGGACGTACTAACCAGAGCTTGGTGATACAGTAGTTTTTCTCAATAATACATGTTGACTGAACATGCAGCGTTGTTGTAAAAGCTTAAACGGCACCGAAACCTTGGTCTGCATCATTCATACGCACGTTAGAGAGCACTGCTCTGCTTCAACCCACGGAAAAGAGGAAGAGGAAGAGGAAGGCCTGCAGTTTGCATTTCTGAGCGGGGTTTTCTCCAGCTGTGTGGAATGTTCTGTCCATGAAGAAAAGCTGAAAAACTACATCCAAACATGTTCAGCTTCCAGCCAGGAGCACATGTGGGCTTTGAACTGCCAACCAAAGGATGCTTTGACTTGTATCTTGATAATAAGCGATTCTGACTGAGGTAAATGTCTATTACTGTGACACAGCCTCCAGACAGTGGATGAAGGGGATTTCAGGCTGTCGTCAGTCTGTCTGATCTGTAGTATCACAGGTTTTCCTTCAAATGCAGCTCAGGCCTCCTCCAGTCTCACAGCTTCATTAACATTAGTTTATACAAAGCTCTGGAATAGGCTCATGAAGACGTCTGACCAGGGAATCACTACCATGTGTATTTAACAGACATTTTGGTTGGATTCTGAATTTAAAAACAAATGTGTCTCATGCATAGGTTGAAACTGCAGACCGACTGTCTCCTTAAGATTAGAGCCAGTGTAAACCTTATGTAAAGTATCATTTACAAAGATATTCATGTGCAGGGTTTCATTCATGACTATCAGCCCTAAAGGACAGAAAGTCTTTGTTGAGCTAGTTCTGTTTGTGCAGGTGTAAGGGGTGGACTTAATGAAAGGTCATCTGTTTGTGTTGATTTCTGGATAGTTGTGAAAAACATGAGTCGTACTAAAAGACTTTTTGTGTCAGATTTTACTTTCCAACCATGGAAGAAGTCAGAATGTTTAGTTTGAGACCAAGCTGTAACACCTGCAGTTTCAGTAGAATACCGTAGAACCTCCCAGGACGAGCGCACCGTTGTACTGGCACGACAGGAAACGACTGAGCTTCATGTCAGGAGCGGACAGTCAGCGCTGAGCTCGCACATGCTCAGTTCACCTGTTCGTCTCAACGGGGCAACAACGCGGACAGTGAAGAAAGGGAGGCCAAAAGCCCAAATTAAGAGAAGTGAGAGAGGAAACGATAGAAAGTGTTGACGTTTTAATGCTCCTCTTCCTCCTCTTCCTCCTGCTCCACCGTCTCCCTCACACACAGATCATCTCACCTTTAAGATAAATATGTTAATAAAACCAGTTTATTTCTTTTGCATTCTCTTTTATTACATTTTTATAACAGTTATAAAAACATCATAAATCAAAGCAAACATAATAAATCTGGAACCACGGCTGTTGGGCTGTAAATGTTTCAACTGATTGTATATGTTTTTTCTGTTTGCAAATGCTTTTATTTTTGTAGACTGTAATTATGGGCCTGTATCGATGCCGTGTTGACCAGGTCTGCCTGAAAAAGAGGTCCTCCATCTCAAAGGGACCGACCTGGTTCAATGAAGGTTACACAAACAAAAACTAACCGCTCTAACTGCACTTTTTCTGTTGTAAAAACCTTTAAAAAAGGATTTATGGATGGATCGGATTAATTCTATTTCAGTTAGTTTCAATAAGGAAAACTGATGTGTAAAACAAGCTTGGAATGAAATAAACTGGTACTGTGAGGTTCTACTGGGTTTGACCACTGGAACTGCATGATGGGAAATAAAAGAATCATATACACTGTCAGAGCTGAACTGGACGCCGCTTCCACAGTTACTGTCTGCAGCTCTGTCTGCCGTAGGTGGAGGGACGGTCGTCCATTATCGAGACGTTCAAGCAGCTGCTGGCGGAGGAGGGCGTCTGGGTGATGACCAAGGGGCTGTCGGCCCGCGTCATCTCCTCCACGCCCACGTCGGTGCTCATCGTAGTGGGGTACGAGACTCTGAAGAGACTGAGCCTGCGAGCCGAGCTGATCGAGTCCAGACACTGGTGATGGAGACCAGCAGGGCCCACTTTGGGCCTGGACCGGGCCTGACCCCCGTCTGACTGACAGGGCAACTGGGAGGTTTAGGTGCATTTTAGGGCCTTTTTTTGTGCCTTTTTATTAGAAAGCGAAGAGGAAACGGGAAGCGGAGTGATGGAGAACAAGGTGGCCGGAGCTGACCCAGACTGGGAGTAGGGGCTGAGGGAACGGACGTGGTCCTGGGTCGGTGTCCTCAACCGTTCCACCACCAGGCTGCGCCGTCGTCATACTACATTTTTTCCACGTGTCGGATCCATTTCTACTGGCCCTTCAGTTCACCGTCAAATGTCGCAACCTCGATATTCAACAAAATTAACTGATGATTAAAAGCTGTTGCTCCCAGAAGGATTGTAAACAAATCCCTTTTAGCCGAACGGCTCATCTACTGGATCATTTAATAATACTGAACAACTGCACCAGTGATTTAACACATATGTTCTGAAAGATTAAGAAGACGTGATGCACAATTTGTGTACTTTCCAGCGTGGTAGTAAATTATGCTTAGTACTTGACTATTATTTCTGCACCAACGAGCAAAAAGAGACATTTGTATGACTTCATTCCAGCAAAAGGAACATGTTGTGTATCTGAGAGAAATGTAAGTCTAACCTGAAGAAAGAATGAGTAAAAAAAAATGAAAATAAGAAACTTAGGAAAATTAAGCAATATTTCCAAAATTATTTTCAATAGTTCTCTTTACACAAAGGATGACAAACATCCTTCTAGGCGTTTGACTTATATGCTGTAGCCCAGTGAGTCGTTTCCAGAGGTCAGGTTATGTCACTGCAGATATGAATTAAATGTGCCAATGAACAGGTTAACTGTTCAAAGACACAAAAAATGTAAAGCTCAACACACGAGATGAAGATGGAGGCAATAGAGCAAAAATAAATGAACTTTTTGTTTTAATAAATATCAGACCAGATCACTCATCTGTCTTGAATCCAGTTGTTCCCTTCTGCGTTTGTTAATGTACATTTATACTGTTCTGATCATGAATCAGCTTTGACCACTTGCTGTTTGGTTAAAAGGAAAATGAGGGCAGTGACATCACACCACAGGCAAAACTGAACCCCGACACTTTCTAATGAATTGAAGGTCAATAAACTGCCAACTTTATGTTTAGAACAACTCATAATGGAGATTGGGAGGCGTACCGTAGCCAGACCACTGCCAGTAAACACACCTCTGAGGGTTCAAACACCCTTCACCCTCTTTCTAATCTGTTCTGATGTTTGCAAACCGCACTTTCCAGTTAATACAAGCACAACAATACTGGATTAAACTTTTCTTCTGCTGTTTCCAAACTGATGCGATACATTAAAACAATAACATGTTTCCTGTACGGTGGAAGGTGAGCTGTCTGTTTAATGTGTTGAACTGTTAAATGTGCAGTTTGATGTGATTTAAGCATTGAGCACGTGAACTTTTGAAATGTAATAAAGACCTCTGAATCACTGCTGTTTGTAACTTGTTAAATGATCTGTACAAGAGTCTGTAATGCCGTACATACTGAGGCTGCAGTACAGGGCTTGTCCACTAGGGGGAGCACAGGGTGGCGCTTTGATGTTGACAAAACGAGGATACTGGTCAAAACACAACATCTGTCTCACCACACCACATATAAATGTTCCAAATACTTTTATCCTAAAGTATTAAACTAATAATGTTGTTGCCAGTTTGTTTTTCAAGTGATGAGATCAAGTATGAAAATAAGGAAGTGTAAAAAAACCCTCAAACCTTTATTTGACCACTGCAGGCCAGTGCAAAATAACCCATGACATGTACAGTCTGCCACCTCCCCCAACCCCAGCGTCAACTCCATGAATCGAGTGAACAACTCTGGAACCCTGAACCTTCTCACGTGGTTGCTTGTTACTGGTCATCACATGGGACAGTCGTAGATGTGGATGGCGCGGTCGTCTCCAGCTGAGATGATCTTGGAGCCGGTGCTGTTGTACTTCACACTCCACACCTGACGAACACACCAGACAAGAGTGAGAATGGTCTCTCAATGTATATAATAAGGATATTTTCATATTGGACAGTATTTTCCATATGATGAATGGAAAACCTGCAAATACTTAAAAAACAAAAAGAATCCTCTTGTATATGGTGTTCTTTAAACTTTAACCCGCTTTACAGCATTGAAAAAAGTATATAAACATGGAGTTTCAGTGAGACACACCTGGACTGAGGCCTACTGTATATCTAACAAATATCCAGACTTGTGTTTACATGTCTACTGTAAATGTATCTGCTGAACACATCTGTTTAGTTCCTGGTAATCTCAAATAACACTAATTTTGCATTAAATTCCAGGAAAAAAGACTTTTTTCAAACTAAAAGTGGCTTATCATACTAACACTTCCATCTGCAGAGTTCACACTAAACTTCTATCTTTAGGAAGACTTCTAATTAAAAACATTTTACCACCAAATTTTGGGACTGTTTTTCAATTGATCAGACACTGACCAGGTAAGAGTCTCTTCATCACTTTATATTCACAGTGCTCACTAAAAAAATCTGTTCTCATTATCTATCCCATAATGTTATCGTCAAATTTGCCACAGGTCTCAAACCTATAACCCCTTCATGAAACTGACAGCTGGTCTTGTATTACATTATTAGAGTAATCACAAGCTTTGTCGTATAAAACTCCCACCAGGCGTCTGCAACCACAGATCTAATGACAGCTGAGATAACTGGCTTTGCCTGAGGTCAAAGGTCAGACGGGGGGTGTGAGCGCCACTCCATGACTGTGGCCAAACTGATTTCCTCAACACACAACCAACAGAGGATGCATGTTGTCCCTGTGAATCTGGATTCACCTCCAGTTTACACCAACGTCTGACACTTCAGTGGTTTATCAGTTGGACTATAGATGATCTCAAAACGGTCTCAAAAAGTAGGATATTTAGATGAGTTTTAGACAAATCATCTTTTTCTTATTCAAACATTGCTGGTACATGTACAGATACGTAGTAAACTTGTTTTGTTTTGCAAAGGTAGGTTTTATGCACTGATTTGATTAGTAGAGTGGCGTGGGTTAATCCACCTTTTGCCAACAGAGAAGTCCCAGTATAAAGAGTAAAACACAATACGGTACTGTAACAGAAACTGAACATTCATGCAGAAGAATGTGACTCAAATCAACATAAAATAAAATGACAGACTCCAGTTCAACTGAATATAAGACATGTCAATACTTAAATGTCCTGCAGACACCCTGTTGCGTATACTGGACAGATATCTGTTCGATGCCACTGACTTTATCAGCCTTTCATGCATAAATTCTCTGAAAAATTGCGGCCCAATTGGTTTCTCCTATTATTAGACTGTTTTAAATGACAAACTCAATCTTGAAAACAGTCTGTTGAAGTGCTGTAAATCCTCCTTCCAGATAAAGTGCAGACACAGAATTGACTTTGTCACCTGGTCCTGATGGTCAAAGAACGTGTTGATGCATGCTCTGGAGCTGGCGTCCCAAACCTTCACACTCTTATCAGAGGAACTGAGGGTGAAGAACAGAGAGGACATTTATGTGTTACATGTTTCACACTGTATGTTAGCTCCAAGGTTTTTCTGAAAGCTTAAGGTTATACAACTTCTAGCTACTACTCTGATAATTACACTGTTGAGTCACAGTGCTCCTCCTGCAGATCTGCCAGTGGTAACTGATTTAGTGGCACAAAGACCGTTCCATAGATTCTGGAACTGCTCTGAAGCTGATGCGTCTGAAATGTTACACTTTACCTCGAGACAAAGTGGGTATCATCTGGTGAGAAGGCGACGTTGAGAACCCAGGAGCCGTGCCCACTCAGTGTGCCTGCCAGGTTGGCGTGTTGCCTGAAAACAGCAGCACATGGTTTGTGACAGAATGCAAAGTGAAAGCGCTGAGGAGTATGAACACACTGCCAGCTGCACTCACACATCATATATCTTGATGTAGCCGTCGTCGGAAGCTGTGACCAGCAGCTGGGAGTCAGGGGAGAAGGTGAGAGATCTGATGGGCATGGCGTGACCTGAGGAGACAGACGGGTTGGTATGGATTTTCACACTTAACAGAAAGAAGCTGTTTTCATCCAGAAAGGCTGCAGGTTATACACCCACCATGGTAAACTATTAATAAAGGTTAACAAGTCAACTCAGTTTCTGCATTTTAGCCATTCTTATACACAGCTCCTAGCATTAGCATTAGCATTATCAGTACACTTTAGAAGCAGTGAGCTGCCTCTGAAGGCGCTCAGGGACCAACTCAGACCTTTATTAGTGCCTTGTCCACAGCACGGAAAGGACAATTAACCTACATATACTTGTTTTTGATGTGATATATCATATGTCTCAGTGTATAATATATATGGATTAAAAATATATAGATATTTTGTCAAAAGGAGCAGTGAATATTTTCCAGTTTGACCACATCCTCACATGAAGCCTTTAAAACGTCACTTACCTTTATGAACCAATGTCAAAGGATCTCCTGCATTTTTCATACTTTTATTGGCTTTGATATATATCAGATCATACACTCTAATTGCATTTCCAATTAATAACTGTAATAAACGCAGCCTCATATGGCATTAAAGTCAGTCTGAATAACAGACCGTACCTTCCAGTGTGTGGAGTAGCTTCCCGGTGGCGATGTCAAAGATGTTAATGATTCCATCAATAGCTCCGCTAGCTAAATATTTTCCATCTGGACTCTGAAAAACAAACAGAATAACACCTTGTGACTTATCATGAACAGATGTTGGAGAGATGGATCATGCTGAAAGCTGATGACAATAAATTGGAGATCAGAGGAACACAAGGCTTTAAAGTTCCACTAGGAGACTGTGGTGTCAACGAGAAAAAACACCAATCAAAGTCAGCTCATGGAATCTCCTGCACAGACTCATGTCATGTCGAAGCCAAACAAATCTGCATTTATCGTTTCTTACATAAGCTATGCTCAGGATGAATTTTCCTCGAGTGTCCAGAGAATACTCCTTCTTGCCGCTTTCCACACCAAAGATGTTGACCTTGCCAAGATGGCTTCCTGTGGCGATGTATTTAGAGTCTGGAGAGAAGGCAACTGTCCATGCGTCGACTGGAGGAGGACAGACAAAGACAGAAGGAAGGTTTGACTTAGCAGCAAATCTGTCTATGAAATCATCTCCTTTAACAACACTATCTACATCAATCACTACCTACAGTAACACAGTGTACTAACTATTGACAGTTTCCTTTGAATGTGTAAACTCAGTGTTTTGTGTATGTTGGCCATCCGTAAATACTTAATGTCTTTGGTTTACAACTAAAACCTGCGCTGTCATGGACACCCAAATGTTACCAAGCCTGTCACAATTAATGCATAATCATCACAACTGCTTGAAATATTCATCATATTTAACATAACGTTGATAACTGTCTCCATTCCCCTGTATCAAAACAACTGTGTGGAAATAATAATAATATCATTTAGTTCTGTCCCACTCTTCATGTTCAAGGTACAACTAGTGCAGTTAGTTTTGACGCTGTAATATTTTAATATGGTTTCTGTATATTTAAATTAGTTCATAGCTGTCCAGTTTGCTTGTTAAAAATACTTTGACTACAGTACATAGATTATTTTGATTGGTTTAATATTTCAGGGGTTTTATATTAAATCATGTGATTTACAAAACAGCAAAAGTCGTAAGAAACCTTGAACCTTGTTATTTTTTCAGGGTTGTAGTGAGTATGCATTTTTATTCCTTAGTCTCTTTATTAACATACAAGATAATGCAGGACAAATGGGCACTGTATTAAAACACACACACACAAAACTGGAACTAAGTGGCTTCTACAAGTCAGTCAGACTGTAGAGTGATTTCTATTAGGGTTTAATGATCTTGAGTTAACTGTAAGTTTTCTTAAATAATCTTGTGGTATAGTATACAAGGCTTCACGCACATGGTCCAGGAGTTTTTCTTTATACTGTAGCTGTCTTTTATTCTTTTCTCAGTCCATAAAAACCATATGTAGCTTCTATCCTAATCATATGTTTTCTGAAATGTATTGTTGTTAATGCTGTTTAGACATTTCCTGTATATTCCAGATGTACAGAGCATAGATTGTGAAAGAAACTGAGTTACACTGAGTCCTTGTACACAGAACTGTACACCATGTTCAATTTCTCCTCCCAGAAGTCAAAGAGAAATATAATTAACATTATGTTTCAAACTCTATATCACCCTCCTCATGTGACATAGGTGTAAACATTAAACTATGATTCCATCTATACTACAGCGATGACACAAAGTTAACAGAACAGGCAATAATATTATTGATCTCAAATATTTGGAGGAGAATAAATAGCAAACTAATTTTTTTATATATATCATGACAGCCTTAACTGTAGCTACAACTAATACTGCTTTAAGACAACAAACACAAATATGAAAATCCAGGTTTTCCTCGACCAACACTGATTTCTGAGGAATACAAATACGACTATAGAGAGAATGTCCAAGGGGGATGTAAAAAGCCCTTATTCCACCGACCCTGACCAACCACTGAGTGCCATGAAGCGTCACTAATAAGAGTTGACATGACATTTAGATAAAGTGCAGCTTGGTTCACAGCACAACTAAAACAGACATTTCTGGCCATAGGGTTACTGAAAGGTGAGTATAAAAAACACGCCTGCTGTGCAACTCAACAGAGCTGATGATCTGTTATCACCTGTAGGTTTTTTATAATGTCGTTTGACTATTTTCTTTACACAAACCTTATACCAGCCTAAGTACAGTATAGTGACAGACAGCCACAGAAGCCTGGAAACAGCACCTTAATGATATAGGGTAGTGACTGACATGGTGCTGTTGGTGTTTAACACAGAGAAGCATGATTCCTTTGCTTATCGTACCGTCCTACCAGATATTATAAACCAATCACTGAGTATATAAGACATGTCCCGACACCAACCTGGTCCTGCATCCATGGATTTGATCTGTTTACCAGACTCCAGGTCCCAGAGACGGATGTGTGCATCCAGGGAACTGGAGGCAGCGATGGCTCCGTTGTGACTGATGTCCACTGACACCACACCCAGCTGGTGGCCCTCCAGGGTCCACTGCAGCTCCAGCTTCTCATCTGACCTACGTGTTGACGACAGCAAAGATGGTTTAGTCATGACAGTCACTCATAACGCTGTTGTAGACTGTTATTCCTCTCACTGATATTGTGGAATTAAACAGCAAGATGAGTCTATATTGAGCTGTTATTGTTTAATGCATGAACAAATGACTTGTAGACATGGTACAACATACACAATTAATGTTTGGGTTGTTTGTTCACTTAATAAAGACTACATCTTCATTAATTTCAGCCACAACTACATGCATGAATACATGTACCAGATTACCAATAGAGTTTCTTGGATGATCAGTACAAATTTAAACCAACCCAGTGAAAAGTATGCAGGTGGTGAGGCGTCGAACACAGAAACTAATGATGACATTTAGCTGAAGCAGCAAAAATTCAAAACTACATAACTTCAAATGTATTTAGAGGAGAGCTTTGGGATCTTGCACAGTTCAGTGTTTCTAATGACGTGAACTTGTAGGTCTGAGGGGAGCTGGTCAGCTAGACTAAGGCAAAAATGGAAAATATACATCTGAATCCTCTCTTTGTACATAAAAGGACACACACACACACACGCACGCACGCACGCACACACTGCGAATGGCAAAATGTATTAGTGTAGTGATATGAAAAAAATAATCACATAGACACAATGTGTTGTCCATTCTGTCTATACAACAGGAAAACACTCACTGAACACTTGATTAACAATATAAAGTCACTGCAATGAGTAGTAAAACACAATTTCTCACCATTTCCAGACTTTCACCATGTCATCTAGTGACCCAGTGATGATTGTTTCTGTACCATCAGCCTCACTTTTACCCCATGCTGCCGTCCAGATAGCATCATCGTGTGCTGAGATGAAACAAGATCCAGTTTGAAATTCAGTACAACAACAATCTGTTTTTACATTTCAGGAAAATTGTTGGTGTAATGGAAAAAAGTACTTAAATGGTTGTGTTCAACATTTACTTCATGTCTATATCAACAATCCTATGGTAAGAGACTGTAACAAATACCATCACAGAGAAGGTAAGATTTTGCCAAATTTTTATTTTTTTCTAGGAGGGATGTTCTTCTATCATTCTACTGCTGTTTTTCCATTTATAGATTTTTCTTTTTTTGTTTTTTACCGTTTTGGTACTGATGAGGGTGCTGTGTTTGGAGTACATATTTGGATAAATAGATGATTATACTGTGCATTTTATTCCAACAGTAATGTCTTATTGGTCAAATTATGCTGTAGAACTATTTGTTTCAACAATCCTTAAAAAAAAAAAAAAAAAAAAAAAAATCACCCCAAATCACAGGTATGAGTGATATAAGCATAATGTAGAGAGAGTTTGGAGCATGAAAGATATACGAACTGTTTACTTTTTATTAGTTAATCAATATTAATTACACCAACAGGAACCTAATGTATTTTTATTGAGTTTACCTCCCCCAAAAACAGAAATATAAGAAGACAGAAGGAAATCAGGCCTATGTTTGGAATCAGCAGGATAGCATTAAATGTGAAAAGATGACATTCAGGAAAAATAAATATCTGAAAGCAACACATGGTGCCTTAAAACCTTCTATATTTTATACTATAAATTACTCACCGTGTTCTTGCTTGAAGAGTATACTGTACTGAAATCAACAAACAAGCAAAGTTAAAGACAGTTTGCGCCGCTTCACTAACAATCAATACGATGCAACATGTAATACAGAGGCTGTGTACTGGACATGTCATACTCACTTGAGTGCTCATTGTTTTGGTCCTGGGTGATCAGAAAGTGAATAAACTTACATCAACCTGAAAACAAAATGAAACGGAAAATTAATAAACAAGGGGATGTAATAGATGACGTATTCACTTGAGTGTTGAGATGAATAAAAGTATAATAAAAGCTAACACAGCAACTACAGTCAGTTAGCTTCGCTAGCATTGCAGGTTAGCGGTGCAGCTCATTGGCAACAGTACAGTTAAATATCAAAGTATCGGCTATCACTCTGTTAACCATAATAACTCTTTTAATTTAAGATAGATATTGTATAATTGTACTGTCATACGTGCGCTCGTACCTTCGAAATCCCAAATTAAATGTTTATTATACTTTCCGCAGCTCGTTCATTTAGTAGTGAGACGCCATACCAGCATTCAACGTAACTTCCGGCGGCATTCTTCTTCGTTGAATTCCAAAGGCAACACTAAATGTCATACTACTGCCGTCCACTGGAGGTAATTAACCGGCTAGTTCATATTGTGCTGGGATTTTTGCGCATGATTAATGAACCATATATTTACAATAAATGGCGTCAGTCACATATTTAGGTCCTCATTATCACTTTAACAGAGAAAAAAAGACATTTAAATATTTTTCTATTATTTAATTGAGTCACTGATGAGGCCAAACTAGCCTTCCTCTAATCCAACATTTAATCAGGTGAAACTCGTTAGTAGCCTATTTATTGTTTTTGTTGTCCTTGATGTCATCATAAAATGTTGTTGTCTTCCAAAACCCCCAGGCACTGAGATCATTTTCAGTACGTGACATAAATGTTTTCCCCCTATTTAACCCTGTTTATCTTAAGGAAATTATCAGACATTGTTATATCTGTTTACCTACAGATGGTTCACCAGCTACATATCAATCACCTGAAGTTCTACTGCTAACTTTCCCACTCTATTAGATCATGTTGTTGTTCTTTCATCTGTCTCTCTCATCAAATTTTTAACAATTATTATTTCTTGAGTACCTGTGTTAGATATCTCCTAAATATTAAACATGTAAGTATCCTAACAAAAAAATGAAAAATTTATAATTTGCTTTCAAATAATTGACGGCAATTCAGTATACATTTGAGGTGTTTGTACTTGAGTATGTTTATTTTATGCAGCTTCATAGTTGTACTCCACAACATGTTAAAGGTAATTGCTGTCTTCAGTTGCTTTAGAACTTTTCATCCCCTTCCAGTTAAAACCACATATCTCTGTGAGGATTTAAAATGAAGCTCAACAGCCTTCTTGGATTGGTTGGAAAACACATTTCCATAAAAACAGACCTGTTTTTCTGAGCTCAGGAATGGTTGAGTTTTAACTGTTTATTACTGAACAGTGGCACTAAAAACATGATAATCTAATAGAATATGATGCATTAGTGTAGATTAAACACACAAAGTACCACAAACAATACAATATACAGTATAATACAACACAGAACACAACACAAACAGCATTAAAATGTAAGAAACCAATGAATTCAACAGTAAAATGATTCAAAAACATTGTATATAATAGAATAACACTAACAATGACTTTTAGTTTACCTTTGAATTAAATTAGAATTAATTTGACTGATAATAGTTACAGTGCACTACAGTATAAATGGATTATTTGGGCATTTAATTAACGTTTGCATAAATATCATTAATATAACTGGTGATAACATATGTAGTGACATTATTTGTCATTGTTACTTGTCTGACATCCTGCATCTCAAATAAAAAAAGCCTATTTGACGCTGGTTGAAGAACAAATGTCACATTTTTGAAACATTTCAGGGCCTGTCATTATGATTTGTCAATAAATTTGCTTTATCCAGAAGTTGTAACATTACAAACAGCTGAAATTTACACAATTATCACTTCTAATAAAATTAGGCCACACCAGATTTCATTTTTACATATTAAATGTGCAAAATATTTTCCAGGACTATTTTTAAAAGCATTTAAAAGTTTCAGTGAAGACACTGTTTCTCTTTCTTGCTCTCTTCTCCTTCATAATCCTTTATTTATTTAATGGAAAATAATAGTTAAGGACATTGGTTCCTTATTAAAGCTCAGCTGTTATAATAATATCACACATTTTGATCAACATTTACTTTTAAAGTCATTTGTTGGATCCAAAATCATTTGCTAAAGACTTTACAATGGTTCAAACCCTCTTTGCAGACATGTTTCAGACTGGATTTTTATTTCCAAGACCAGAGCTCAAGTCATATAATTTAAAAGCCAGAAGGAGACAGATGGCAATTACAGAAGTAGAGTCTACAGACGTCCTGCAGTATTTTCCTCCTTTTCAATGATTCCATGATTGTAAACAGAAAGAAAAAAGACACTGTGATGGATGTAGATAGATAGATAGATAGATAGATAGATAGATAGATAGATAGATAGATAGATAGATAGATAGATAGATAGAT
>JAPQRQ010000023.1:21862592-21873905 GCA_037367365.1 Apogon talboti | reverse complement strand
CATCTGTTCATGGTCATCAGATATGACCCATTTGGATGTTCAGAGGCTCCGTAGTTACCATGGAAACACCATCATCTACTACAACATTGATTCACCAGTAAAACCCATGGAGTTGGACTTTGTCTTCAGTTTTCTCTTTGTCCGATATAATAACCCTCAACTTCAATCTGTGCTTTTATGAACATGTACATGATCACTAAATTAAATATAGGAAAATACCTGAATTTCACTGAAAACGCGCAAAATACAGAGGAGAATATTATAATAAATGGTGATAAATCACTTAATCAAGGTTAAATAGAGAGAGAAATTCATTTGGGAACTGACACAAAAGTAGCAGTGGGTCTTCATGGGTTAAAAAAATAATGAGGTCAAGGATCATTTGAAATCTTTGTGTGAGACCAACATCTACCTCTTCAACACGATAGGAACAGAGACGGCAGGGTTCTTCTTCAGGCCGTCGATGATGTCTGGTGCCTTGTCCCCATATATCCTCTGGATGGCCTTGCGGTGCACGACTTCAGAGGATCCTCCCAGTGTGTTATCCAGGCGGAACTTGGCCTGCTCCTCTGCGGACATGCGGGACAGCTTTCGCTGTACTGTCTCCAGGACTCTGATGGTCGCCAGGTTTGTCTCCAACACCACATCCAGCTGTAGAGAGACACGCGTCACTTTTGCTATCCTTATCTTATTTGTTATATAACTTATCGTCGAGCACACTTTGCAGTTTTGTGTCATTCGTTTCCAAATATTTCTGGTGTTGGCCTCTAAGGAGTGTCTCTATAAACAGAAAAAGGGGGTCAGGTGCATTGCTCATCACATCTACATTGCAGCTTCAATTAATGAGTCTCAGGATTGAAATGTTTTTAGGACGACGATTACAAGAAATGACTCCTGAAAAAGGAAATAGGTTTAGGATTATTTTCTATCCTCGCTAGAGACATTAAGCAGCCAGGTAGGAATCCAATGTGATGTCACCGTCAAAGAACAGCCATTAGGTCCTCCCTCACCTCAAAGCGCTCATCCTCACATCTGTAGATATGCTCCTCGTACTGAGTTTTCTTGGAGCTGACGAACGTTGAGTCCTCAGACCAGGACGGGAACGACACCCAGGTGTCGTTTAAGACCTGACACATCAGAAACAAGCACTCTGTCATCTGGGAGCGCTGCACTTACAATTCTACAAAGTTCTATACCATTATTTAGTTCATGAACTTGACAGTTTATGTACATGTTTATGCACGTATGATTTTATCTTTCCAAAACTCAAACAATTCAGCATAGTCAAAACGAGCAAGAACAAAATAGGCAACCATTGTCTGCCATATTACAATTCCACCCTGTTGTAAATGTGTTTATAGTTATTAAGAGTTTTATTACTTACTAGTGTTATTAATTTTTTTATGTTGTTTGTATTTTGCACAGTCTTTATGTATGTAAATTTTTTTTCTTGCTCTTTATTCTGTTGCCTTGACCATTGAATTTCCCCCGTTGTGGGATCAATAAAGTCTTATCTAATCTAATTAATAATTCAGTTCATAATTGTCCATGATGCTTGCCCCTGTTGTTTTTAATCACTTCTCACCTCTTTACACAGTGGAGTTCTGCCGGTGCACTTGGGCTGCTGGTAGCTTTTGGGGAGGGCTCTGTAACTGGAGCCCAGTCTTTTACAGGAAGCATAATCTATCTCCATGGCGATGCCCTCAGTGGCCCGTTCCTTAGGGTACGTTTCGATGTGGGACATTTCCCGATATCCCAAGAAATTCTTAAACCAGTTGAACAGCTCTGGGAATTTTCTGTTTCAGAGAACAGAGTAGCAAAAACACCCATCAGATATAACAGCATGCTAAGTAACAGTCTGGTGTCCCAAATAAGAGGCCTGAGCACTCACCCTAAAAAGGGCAGCACCAGCTGCACCAGTTCAGCCCTGGAGATCACCTCCTGATTAAAGATGACCAGACAACGCAGGAAGTTGTCATAGGCTTCTGCACTTCGCAAGGCTTTACGCACCTGGGTTGAGGAATAATTTGTATCAAACCATCCTGGTCGTGTACAAAATATGTAATGTAACAGCTCTAGGAAACGGATGTTCATATAAAGACACATTCACACCTATCAAACATTACAAAATGAGGTGTGTGTTTAAGATATATGCCTTGAAATTGAGCTTTGTGTATAAATTAGTGATTCTTTTACTATTTAATCTAAAAAAAATGTACAAAACTAGTAACTCACCTTCTCGAAGAACAGAGACTCTGTTCCGACTCCATGTTTGCTGGCCTCTGCCACGGAGGAATCCTTCAAATTCAGTAACTTGGGCTTCTTCTGTAGCGTTACACAAACAACAACAAAGACACACAGGTACAATCATCACACAACAATCTGGTAATGTTATATAAGGTAAGTCAAATGAATAAGTCAGGAGTCAATTAAAACATCGGTAAGTGGAGACTAGGTGCAGCGGGCCAACCTTGACGGGGGGTGTGGTCCCCGGAGCTGGATGCCGACGGATCTGGCAGCCGTTCTGATTGGGCCTCTGCTTGTTGTTGAGCTGCAGCTTTTTGGCGGTACCACCGTGGTCGTTTCGTACGGACTCCGCTTTCTCCGCTGTGGTCTTATTCAACAGCTGCATAAAAATACACAACATTAAGAAGTGAACATGGTCTCTGTACAACGTTGAACTGACCTGGAAAAATACTTAGAAAACACTAAAACAGAATAGAATCGAGAAGTATAGATCAGAATAGAATAGAATAGATCAGAGTAGAATAGATCACAATAGAGTAGATCTTTATTGTCACTGTTACAAGGACAATGACAATCAGTTCAACAGCTGTGTTTCTGTTTAGCAGCAGATTCTTAAACTGCAAAAACACACACACAAAAAAAACACAATATACAACTTACAATATAATACGTTGAGGATGAAGTATTCATACAAGAAACCTCCTAACATGAAAAATAAATCACCCTGAACTAAAAGGCTTATATCAGTATAACATTCCTAAACATTTATGCAGTGTATGTCTATAAATAGGAAAGGTGTTGTTTACTATGTCCTGCTATTAATTATCACAGCTAACCATGGATATGGTTTTTTCAATGGCTGTAATCACAAATTCCTTTACATTATTCATCTGCTAGAGGTTGCTTATACGAGCTTAATGAAATGTTAATGAAATGTGTGTTTAACTTCAGAGGCCTATATGCACAGAAACAAACAGCTTATAAGTGCTCATGGGAAAGTTTGATTTTCTACACACTGGGGCACATTTGGGGGTGAATAACAGTGCACATCAATGCACTCCATGCAGACTTCTCTTTAATCCACCACTCACCACTGAGCTGTTTGCATCAGGGAGGAACTGTCCAAACTCTGAGAGCAGATCCTCTTGGTTTTTGAAGAGCCTGGCCACCTGAGCGTACACCTCCTGCTCCGTCAGAGCTGGAGTGTAGTTCCCACCCGCCTCCTTGGCATTACGCTGCTCTTTCTGTAGTGGGGGAGCACAAGGGATGCTGTCAGCGATGATCTGAATGGTAAATGCAGTGTGAAGTGTTGTGAAGGTGTCTGTAGTGACCTGGTACGTGTGGAGGATCTCCAGGAAGGCTTTGTAGATGTCGGGTTGGCCCTGGAAGCGGTTCTTGATTTTGTTGACGTAGTTGATGGCATGGTTGAACTCTACGGGCTGGTTGTTCTGCATGGGCGGGCCGGTGGGTGTCCCGCTGAGAGGTGGGTGGAGCTGCATGGGTGGGGAGCGAGGAGAGGGGTACGCAGGGATGGACGGATTGCTCTGACTGGTTGGTGTCATGGGCTGAGGCTGAAGAGGCTGTGGAGGGCAGGGACGGGGTAGGTTACGTTTCCTTCTGCATTCATGCAGGAGATTCATGAAAAAGACTATATATAAATATCTGAAAATATATTTTGTATTATTTTTATTATTTTTCTCACTGTATGACAAGTACTTGCTATTTTTTTTAAAACTAAATGCATTTCTAATGATCCATAATGAAAACAAGTTGATGAATTTGCTTCCATTATCTTTTATTGAGACAACACAAATGTGTCAGCTGGAAGGATATACGTGTACCTGACAACATATTGGATCACAAAGAACCAACATGTAGATGAACATGCTTAATCATGTTCGTCATGGTCCCAAAATACTTCATTGTCGCTTCACACACCCTGAAAACACTGTGGCTTTTGCCCAGTTCCACCTTCCGCTGGACTTCACAGAAACCAAAATGTTTCCATATACAGCTTTTAACCGAGTCGAAGGCATCGCACGGATTGGTTTTTCTGCCATCGTTTTGTTTCGTGTGTGCGTCGCCGTTAACTGTTGCAGCGTGATGCGGCGGTCGCACTTTGGTTCCGCCTTTTAGTTACACTGTCAACGTTATTAAAAGAACATTGCATTCAGAACATCGATTTTTGACATTTCTGCATGGATCCATAATCACCACATCCCGATGCTCCGAAGAATTGATTTCTTTCTGCACCCATAAGATATAACATATATAAAACACACACTCAGAGCACACCTGCCCTTCACCGGAACACTAGAGCACAGACCTGAATGTGAGTTGTGTTTTACATCTATAATAATAATCCATTTGTCAAAGAAACAGATGTTTTTGCTCCTGTCATAAAGCTGTTATAAAACCACGCAGCGCCACAGTCTGTCTGTGAGGAGATGAAGTTGTACCAGCAGTGGTTTCAGACTAATTTTGTTGTTTTCACTCCTTTACCACTGGAGCCGAGGTTTACATACGACCAGAGAAGCATGCTGCCCTTGGTTTCATCCTAGTTTGGGGTTCAGTCTCAGAGCCCCTCCCTCCTCCTCTGTCTAACCTCTACTAAAACGTACAGTGACAGTGTGGAGGTGCACATTACTTTCTGAAATAGTTTTCCCAGTGATAGACAATCACTGGTGGTTTTGGTGCTACTGTATATGTGTGATGGAAACGTAACCGCTCAGTGCCATCACAGTGCAAACCAACACAAATAAAGCTGCTTTTTTTTCCTTCCCATCTTAAGCC
Source organism: Apogon talboti (assembly GCA_037367365.1). Classification (NCBI taxonomy): domain Eukaryota; kingdom Metazoa; phylum Chordata; class Actinopteri; order Kurtiformes; family Apogonidae; genus Apogon; species Apogon talboti. The sequence continues at coordinate 21,868,865 of JAPQRQ010000023.1, read as the reverse complement.
TCATCTGTTCCAGGTACCTTTGACACAGGGAGCTCAAAAGAGTAAGACTGATCTGTCAGAGCTAAGAACTTCTATTATTATATTATTCATATATTTATATTCCCAACTACACCGTTGTCAAAACTTGTGTTATTATCCATACATTTCTTATCCTTAGTGTGGTAACTTGACATAACTTCTTGGCTTTTGAAGAGAAAAAAAAAAAAACGTCAAAATTTCACTGAAGTGTCATTGTTAATACATTACCATTTTACAATCTAGTCAGTTGCTGATTTACTTACACATTAATGATCTTTTGACAACCTCCATGATGCAGTTGAAGTGAGATGAAGCTTTACAAAAAACACTTTACTTGATAGATTTCCATATTTAGAGGTTCTAAGTTTTTCACTGGATGAGAGGATGTCACTTCGACAATTTTTTAACAATTTTGTGGAAAACACCCTGATGAAACTGATTAATTATAATTCAGTGCAGAGTGTTTTCATCATGTCTTACAACACGAATGAAGCAGGTCTTATATTGCTACCGAAGTGCCATTTCTGGGGTCTTTTCTGACTTTGTGACTCACCTTGCTCATCTTGGCAGGTGTCGGCTGTGTTAGGAGGGGGGGGGCGCTGGTGGTCGCAGCAGAGGGGAGCTGGGCTGGGTGTTGGGTAGCTGCCCCCGTTATGGGGATGTTCTGGACTGAGATGCCATGCGGGGTGATGTGGTGGATCTGACCAGGCGTGGTCACATTAACCAGGTCATTGGTCTGGACTTCAATCTTGTAGCCGGGAGGCAGGAAGGTGTTGAACCCCATGATGAGGTCAGGGTGACCTTTGAAGAGCTGGGACACTCTGCTGATGACCCCCGGGGTGTCAATACTGGAAAACACAGAACACAATCAACAAATACAGGTAATACTAAACTATTGTCAGACAGGTCTTGTATTTTGCCTTCTAAAATTCCTTTTCGTATATATATTACATTACCTAAACCAGTCTTCCAGCGCACACAGAGTCATAAACACACATCTGTGTTTTATGAGGTTTATTGGACATTATTCCTAAAAATAATAAATGTATTCTTGCTGTACTAATTGATTCAAGTGGCTTTTATGTGTGTGCACTGAACTTTGTTGCTGTGTTTTTAAAAAGTCCTGTAAAAATAAAGCTCTACTTCCTCATGCTGTTTAAACATCAAGACCAATTGCACAGGTATTCATTACATTTGCATTGAAATTTGCAGTTTATGAAGCTTTCCTGATGCCATTTCCCATTTGCCTCGTGCCTCACTGCTGCACAGACACAACTGTAGCCTGACTTGATTTAAATGTGAACATTTCATATGTGAGAACGTCAACAGTGACTACAAGGGATTCCAATGCATCCCATAAAGAAGTTGAGAGATAGAGTACAGAATAAAATAGAATCTAACCTGTTGATAATAGTGTTAACACTGGATATCTGTGGTAGAGATCAGTTTTCTAGAGAAGATACAAGACTTTTTCAATCTGCAACCTGTTGTACTCAGTAACCCACATATTGATTTTACACAACTCCTGTGTTGTTAAACTTTAAATGACCTTTGTGTCAGTTTCCCTAAAGTTTCTGGAGCCTCTGCATGACATTATTGTCATCTTATCTGAATAATGGAGCTCTGCTTTTAAATTCTGTGTCCTTTCTTGCATTATGAATTAAAATTACACATTTGGAAGTTTCAGGAAGTGATTTTAAACAGAAAGTCACACCTCTGTTTGCAATGACCCAATGTATGCTGTCCGATATATAACAATGGCTGTACCTTTGTGACTTGAACTCTTTCATTATGTCCAGAAAGTCATTGTAGACCTGAGGCTGGTTGCCAAACTGCAGTTTCACTTGGTCCAAGTAAGACAAAGCATCTTCCACCTAAGGGAGAGACAGGATGGGAAATTAGTTCAATCAATCTGCCAATCTGTTTTCCTTCTGTGGTTTTGGCGTTGGGCCTGATTGCAACATTAATTAACCAGATGCAAGGAACGAGACAATATATTAATCTGAGCTGAACCCTGGGCTAAACCCTTTAATTAACAAATGCCACCACCAATTTACTTATTGTTAAACGTTTCTGAGCTCTGACTGCAAATTCAGACATTTCTCTAATATTTGATAAAATGCTGATAAGCACAAATGTAAAGTATCTAATATATGTTTAAAAAAAAAAAAAACAGGGTGTGTGTGTGTGTGTGTGTGTTAAACCCATCCACCACAGATGAACTCACGCTCAAACCATAAGAAATCAAATACTCCAACTTTTTTACAAGTCAGTATATTTTTGGTTGTAACTTCTCGACCATGAAAGCAGGACAACATTTACACGACAGCTGTAGAAACCTGTCAAAATAAAACTAGCTGACCAACCTTGAGCCTCTGGAACTGCTGCTGACCCTGCACAGAGGCTGGAGGAGCAGCTGTATGGCCATGTCCTGACATCACTGAAGGTCCATGCGACTGGACTGCAGGACTGTGGTGGTGGGAACCGCTGTGGACAGCTGGGCTCGGAGTGTGTCCATGCCCTCCACTGTTCTGAGCCACGGTGGGAACCTGGGGAAGCACAGTCACTTGTAACAATATAGTAGGTGAACAGCAATTTGTCATTATAAAGTTTGACATGCTGACAGCTTGAACGAGTGCAGTAGGGCTCACGACCGCCCTAGTGAGGAGTGAATAAAAACTGCTACATGATCAAGTTTTAAGTTTAAAGAAGCATATGTTTTACACAATTCTGAAAAGAGCAAACTGTGAAAAGGGTAAACTGTGTACCTGGTATCCTTGGGGGACGGAGTACTGGACGCCTGCTGTGGGCTGCATGTTTTCAGACACGGCCTCATACACAGCTGGGGCTGGAGCAGGGGCCAGGACACGATGCTGGAAAGCCTCAGCGTTGCCAGCAAGGCGCCTCTGCTGGGACGCAAAAACCGTTTCCTGATCCTCCAGTCGCCTCTTCATTATGAACTCATACTCGTGAGAGCTGAGAGACCTGACAACAAAAAGCATATGGGCTCTGTTTAACACTGGCAGATCTGTCAATTTATCAGAATACATTAAATCCAGTGATTGGTTTTATTCAATAATTTGTGCAGGAACATATGGAGTTTTTCCCCAACTACGTTTATGGATAAACTGTGCCAGCAACTCATGACTGTAGGTATGGGAAGAAAATCCCTAAAACAGGACATGGCACACAAAGCAAGAAACATTACTTATTCAGCAATGTTACACGAATTATATCTGTAATTTAAGATTGTAAATGCCAGGATTTACAGGTTTCTGCGTGTTTCAACAAGTTAAATGTAAGGTTTTTAAGAGGACTATGAATGCAATTTATGTTTCATGTTCTGTCTCGCTTTGTTGATGCGCCTGATGTGAACACAGGATAAAATGCATGAAGGCGGGCCTAAAACAGTATAATGAAGGCACTAAATCAACAGGTCAGTATCACATTTAAGATACTTTATGGCTTAAAATTCAGATTAGTGACTTTTCACCTGTTTTAAGGATCTTTTCCTTTAGATGATGAAATAAAATTTGACTTGCTTTGAAACATAAAGTCTATTAAAAGACACTGGAGGTTACCCTTCATTTGATAACCCTTGTAGGATTTCTTATTCTATAACAAAACACTTGACTAGGATTAGACTAAATGACAGAACATGGAGAGTATGCCAGAGTTTCCATCACGTTTGGGCTCATGTGTGTTATTGTAACGACTGCACTCGCACTGAATGTCAAGGGACTCATTCATTGCAGAAGCGAATCCTGATGTCCACAAGTAACCTTCAGTGCATCCAAATGTGAATATGCACTGAATGTAAAAGTTGCAGTCCTCACAGCCAATGAAATCTATAGCAACATTACGTCACCGACGCAACAAACAGGTGCTGTGGGAACGTGGGAGCTAGTCTGCCATTCACAACTTCCTCGAGACAGCGGTAACTTCTGGGCCACGAAATGAATGGCGTTCACGACAGGAAAAAAAAGGTCAGCAGAAGACGAGATATTAAAACCGAACACTGAGCCAAGTGGCACAAAGACAGTGGGCTGAAGTGGCCGTGTGTTAGCAGCGCTTGGTCCTCCGACGGTGGAGCTGCACACGGCTGCTCACCGACAAACACTCGCCCTCAACAGCCGCAGCCAATGAAAGCGGGGCTGACGTATTTGTAGCTACGCCAGCTTCAGTCGGTGTAGTAACGTTACAGTCACGTACAAGTAAATGCAGCGATGTCTGTTGGATTCAAACATAATTTAGCTACCCGCTAACAGCATTTCACATCCCTATTATGGCCTAGGCTGCAACACAAGCACCGACCTCGAGTTAGCGTACCGCACGTCGCTCTCCCCCCGCCCGCCATTTAGAGCGTGGCGCAGGAGTGTAGCAAATTACACTCCATTTCAGGCAGGTAAGCAGAAAAAGTAGCAGACTCGCTAGAGGTCCGCATTCTTCGCTCTGCCATAAAGTATATCAAAGCGATTAATTTCAACAACTTCACCGATAACTTGTTTTGTTGGCATCTGTTGTATGCTTCAAGCTAGCTGCTAGCTAATGTAAACAACATGAGTCGCCCGAGACCGACTACTGTCCGGGGTTAGCAGGGAAGCACATGCAGCTAACTACCAACGACTTGGTTCGCTGTTGCTGAAACTGGCGATCCGAATAATTTGTTATCGATTTCAGAGTGTCCATATTAGGTCTAGAGATGAGCGGCTGACACGCAAACAAACACACACTCCCCCGTTTGGTTTACTTAAAACGGCTAACGATAGGTATGTTAGCTTACTGAATGAATCCAGCTAAACTCACCCCTCTCCTTAAGAGCAAGCTGAAGTTCGTTGATGATGCTATGATAATCCGTTATGTGTAAGAATGGCCACAAAAACTCTAGTCGGAAAACACACCGAAAAGAAGGGTGTACAAAAATCAACTTATCAGAGACGTGTGATTTATAAAATAAACAATTCAAGCTGTGAGCTGTAAAGTGAAAATCTCCCCCGACAGAGGAAAACAATCTCCGTTCGGTTAGCTGTGGAGGGGGCGTGGTTCCTATATATAGTCCCTCCCCTTCTCTGACGCTATTGGTCAGTTTGTCTTCAGGATCCGCATAAGGGCGGGGGGGCGGATCCTGATTCTGAGTTTGAACTGTCAGTCAAAGAATTACCGGACAGTTACCCTGCACGCCCATTTTGACTTGAAGCGCGACAATGCCTGTGGTGCGAGCATCCAGCTTGTGTTATGTATTCAACGATGTACATAATAGACGTGTGATAGACCGATGCTGGGATGTTATTTCTTCATCACCAGCGTCTTCCTGGTTAAGCAGTCCCGAGTGGTTTACGGCTCTGAGTTTGGTGATAAGGAAAAGCTTCTGCCTGCCACTTGTTTCCTGAATGTTCTGAACTGATTAGACAAACTTCTTTTTTTAGGGACTGATACACCACGTTTGTTTTCATTTGAGTACAGTCTGATAGATAAGATGTTATTTAGTTTTTTTTCTAATAAAATATAATATTTAATCATGGAAATGATCACATTATAAGTCAAAACAAGCTAATGCAGAAACACTGAATAAAAATAGCATCAGTTATAACATTTAAAATTATTGTAACACTGTTGTAACCACTTAGAAGGTAAAATTAACTTTATGCTTCAATGATTCTATAGACAGCATCAGTTTTTTTATTGTCTTTTTTGCACTGGAAATTTTCTTTATCATCAAATTGTAAATCCGCTATTTTATCCCCTTAAAATGTTGTTGAAAGCTATATTCTATGTAAATAAAAGTGTACAAAGACTCCTTTCGTTACAGAGAATAGTAGATATCAATGTAATGTTTTTATGCACCGTTTGAGTTTCAATAAGGTGCAACCCATTTTGTTAAACTATTTCAAGCTTCAGACTAAATGCACTCGGCACCTTATAGTTTTTCTGTATCTGTGGTGAATAACAATCATACAAGGATCATAATAACAACTATAAGGTTAACTCTGCAAAGGCCTGACAGTCCTCTAATGTTAGTGTGCCTACAGGATTATGCCTTAACTATAGCAGCGGTTTTCATGAAAGTATGCGGGGGCATGGCCTTAAATGTCAGAAAATGGTGAAAAGTGTTCTCACAGTGTGAAAAATAGAGGGGAAACTTTGCATTTAAGAAGTTGGAAACAGAAATAAATAATTTTTCTCAAAAACATTCTCTCTATCTATCTATCTATCTATCTATCTATCTATCTATCTATCTATCTATACTTCCTGGAG
>JAPQRQ010000023.1:21706887-21721427 GCA_037367365.1 Apogon talboti | reverse complement strand
TGTCTTCTGTAAACAGGGTTAGTGTTAGTAATGAACATACGTCCATGTGGACAGTGGACTGTCTTCTGTAAACAGGGAGCCTCTGAACGTCCAAATGGGTCATATCCATTGACCTTTTAACGATGACAAACTGCAGTTCCGTTTCAGTTACATTTTTCCCACTTCAAACTGTTAAAACTGTCTTTTCGCTGCCTAGGGTTAGGTCATTTTTTTCCTGTTGTGACGGTAAAGGCTCTACAAATTGTATGCACTGAATAACAGATGTGAATATGTTGGGAGGGTGGATGGGGGCAGTAGCTCAGTTAATAGGGACTTGGCTTGGGAACTGGAGGGTCAGCAGCTCAAGGCCCATCCTGCACAGGCTAGTGCATGTGGATTGGTAGCTGGACAGACGCTAGTTCACCACGAGCTGCCTTGCCTTTGACCAACTGCTCAGGACACTCACTATGACACCTGTGTACACGATAAATATAATAATGGATTTGTACAACGCTTTTTCAAGGCACTCAAAGCACTTTACATTAGTGATGCATTAGACTAGAATACAGCAGGTCTTTACTGTCACAGGAACAATGAAAATCAACTGAGCAGCTCTGATCTGTTTAGCAGCAAAAACAGTGCAAAAAGAAGACTACATAAAAATATCACACAAAACACTAAAAATGAGTATTCTTCATTCCCTCTGACGTTCACACACCAGTGGTGGTTACCTACAGTACATCTGTAGCCACAGCTAAACGGCCCCTCCATCCCTCACCAAACATTCATACGTATTCATACACCAGTGAGTGAAACTGGAGACAAGGTGGGTCAAGTGGACGCAACAGGACATGACTAGGACAGACCTTCTGGTTATTGGACATCCTGCTCTACCTGCTGAGCCACAGCCGCCCCATAGCACAACACAACACAGAATAGAATAGCATAACACAACACAATGCATGTATATTTGTCCTGTGTACAAAATAACAACAGAGTGGGGGAAAAAAAACAGAACCTCCCACTGAGGGTCTAATAAAGGCATTTTCTTCCTCTTTCAAAGGTGCAACATAGAGGTATTTGTTACTGACTCCTGTTACAGATACTTAGCCATGCTGCAGAATGCTTTAAAATAAATATTACTCCAAATGTTTAGACAACACATCTCAGCTTTACAGTGTTTCCAGTGACTTCAAATCCCTCCACTTGTATATTTCTCATCATCATCTATTAACAAAACTATTAGTCCCTCTGTCAAACACCGTCTGACTTACATGTGGACACTGTGTGCAGTTAGACGCTCTGAAACATGATTCATCATCTGCTGAGAGAACTTTTCCTGCTCATGTGATGATGTGTAGCAGTTTATAAATAAATGTTTATGCTGTCTGAGCAGTTTGTGTTTAGAAAGGAGATGAGTTAGCAATTTATAGGAGCCTCTTGTTTCTGTTCCGCCGCGAACTATCAACAGTGATTTTCTCCTTCATTACAAGTTAAAACCGATCACGCAGAATCATCATCATCTTCTGCCATATTAGTGATAAATGTTTTAATCTTTTTTCCATAATTCGACATAACCGCGCTTTAAGGATTACAAGTATACATTCCTCTCTTTGACTGGACTTTGAGGGATCAGTACAAGTCCAAAAAGAGCTGCAGTAAGATGTTCTTAAACAAAGCGACATACACAAGAAGCCTTTGTTTCCACCACAGTGAAGTGAAAATACAGAGCAACCTCTTTATGACTACAGATTGTTTATGTTGTCTTATTCAGTGAAAAGACACCTATTACCCCTGTGGAAACTCAGCGAGGCCACAAATCTGGTTTGAATATTGGCTTTTGGCCCTGGTGTAACGTTGGGCCCTGCAGCAAACAGGAGGTGGAGGAGGAGGGACCACCAGGCCCACCATGTGTCTCCATTTGACCATCTGTTGCTTTTGTTTCCTTCAGACGCTTCACGAGGACGCTGTAATCCACCGCGCTACGAAGGTCAAGTCCAGCCCAGATAGCAAAATTCAGTTGAATCAATGTTGAAATACGGTTTGGCAGTAACATTGAATCTACGTTTAAAGTGTCCCCTGTTTTGTGTTGAATCAACATTGGATTTTCAACCATATTGACATTGAATCAATGTTGATTCAACCATCATTATAAATAGGATCTACATTTAAATATCAGTTGATTTTATGTTGAAATAATGTTACTGAACCAATGTTGGTTCAACCATTATCTAATAAATAATGGTATAATTTAAGTTTATGAGTTACTGAAGAAAACAACAGAACAGGGTTTGTTTTTTTACATTCATGTTTATTTTATTCAAAAATACAGTTTAATTTGGTTAAACAGTCACTGGCCAAAGTAGCCTGTCAACAAACAATCATTTTTTTCTGAAAAAACTAATACAATCTCTAACTTTGGCTCAGCCAAAGTAACCTATTTTTCCCAAAACAACAACAAACCCCACGAAGAAAGAAATTAACAAACCGACCCAGGGTAACACGAACACTAGGCTGAAACCAGGACTCCACTGTTGTACCAGAGCTCATGTGAAGAGGACACTGTGAGAGAAGCAGAGACAAATTCATGTCAGCACACATGATGGAACTTTTTACAGAGCAAACAGTAATTACTACAAAGCAACTACTTATGCAAACAGAAAATTAGGAATGTCAAATTCATCTACATCTAAATCTTTCTGCCTCCTGTACACCAAGGGACGTAACATAGCCACTTCTTGACTCTGTCACTGAAGGCCTGCTGTGCAAGTTTTCTGTCATACTGTCGGGCAGCAACTGAAGGACATGAATAATACAAACGTTGTATGAGATATCTTCAATCTAATTTTATTAATAGGAACTGCATTTCATCACCCCCCCCCCACCCTCATCTTCAGAATCTTCTAGTTCATAAAACAAATTGAAGGTTTTACGCACATCCGAAGTGCGCTTCATCACTGCGCAGCTCTCCCCAGCTAACTGGCTAACTGGCTAACCGCGCTCTCTCTCCCCCTGTCGTCTTCCTACACCTCAGACAAACACTGTAAAACTTAATTATAATTCCCTGTCTCTCTCCTACTTCTGAACAAAACCTATAAATCGTTTAACAGTCACCAAAACATCCGTAATTCGCTAAAACCTGTAGCCTGCTAATCTCTGGTCTCAGGCTCCCGGGTTCCGCATCCGGTTCAGGTGGGGGTCATTCCGCCCTTACTTGCAAATGTAGATTAGAATTCGCAGATTCTGCTAGTTTTTCCCGTTTTGAAAAATGACCAAAAAAAAAAATGACGGAAATATAAGATGAAATATAACGGCCGCCCCACCTCCATTTTTCATACTTCTTTTCATGTTTGTTTGCTCCGTTTTCAAAACGTAATGTCTCCGGTTGTGTTTGCTCTATCAACATGAACTAAGAAGTGGGACAGTGTTTCAAGTCCACACTTTCAAATGCAGTTGTCAGACTTCCGACGCTACGGTTGAAAATGTCATGTGATTTAGTAACGTGTCGCATCCATGGAGGTTTAGAGTCGGATATTTGTCAAATTAGCAGTGTAGTGTTTCACCGAAGGAGCTAGTTAGCAACTAATGCAAGCTACAAATTTTAGCGGTTCTGGTTCTACTTTATTGCTATCTGTGTATGTCTCACTTATATGAACAGATCTGATTGGCTGCATATCATACGACTTCAGTTATATTGCCTGCAATTGGTCCATTTGCTGAGTGACGTGAGTAACAACCCGGGCGTGCTAAACCGATGGTTAAAATAAAACTTGAATAAAATCCGTTTCAGTGGTCTTTGGTCTTGGTCAAAAGCCCCACACTTGTACAATCTCAAAGTTAAATTAATAGAGGGTCAGGAAATACTGAAGAACATTTTTAAATATTTTTCTATCTTAAGGTTAGAACTGCTATAATTGTAGCTAGCGTTAGCTGCGAACTAGCTCTATTGACTTTAACCACATAAAATACTTATAGCCATCTTTTTTCATTGAGTGGTGTTTAATTCCACACAAAAAAAAACTTTGAAGAAGTTTGAGGGAATCGGTTTGACATTAAATATTAGTTCTATAGACCCCCTCGCCTAATGCAAAGCAAATTACTGATATGATGTAGATTTGGTTCTACAGATATGTCACATAGATCGGTCTGCCATTTTACACCGTTTAACAACCAAGTGCACAATCTACCACAGGTATTTATTTAATCATTATTCAGTTAAAACCTACCACAAGCAAGGAGGAAAGCCGAGCCGTCAGGTGAAGAGAAATGACGTTCAAAATGGAGCGGGCTGACTGTCTGCTATTTGGACCGTTCCAAATAAGTCCATAGGTGACTTTTGTGTGCTTGTTGTGTGGTGATGTTTGTTTTTTTCTTACTTAGATGTTTGTTTTTTTCTTACAGGTTACACACATAACATAAGATTTACACATGATAACAATATCACAACCAATTGTCCACAGCACATGGTGTTTAATTTAAAATATATCAAACCCCTCCCATCAAATGGTCTCACCCAGAGCAGACCCCAGCGCATCCCGCAGAAACTATCACATTAATTCAACATTGAACAAATGTTTTCCATTCAACCATTAAATCCAACCATAATTCAACTTGATTCAATGACATTTTTTCAACTTTAAATTTTTTCAGTGGTTGATCCACCATCATTTTTTAACCATAACCATAAATCAACCATTTTGACCAAAACTCAATGTTGAAATAACATCATTTACTATATGGGATGTGCCCCTGTTCGCCAACAGTGTTGTGCAGTTTACTTCTAAATTGTAATCCATTTCAGATCGCTTGTTATTGTTATTTAAAAGTAATTCTTACCTTACAATATTACTGTCTCACAATTGTAATGCGTCACATGACTCCTGTATGGCTTGTGAGTTACATACAGACTCTCGTCATAAATGGCGCGTGTGCAGTGGAACCCAACACCACATTTTTTATTCCTTCCACTGTCTTGCTGGTTTTTTTTTGTTTGTTTTTTTCAATTGAGCAAATAAATTATGGGCGAAAAGTGTGTTGTAATGCAAGCGTTATTGAACATGTACCGAGTAAAATATGACTGAAAATATAATGCCTTACACTACTGCGTTACAGCAAAAAGTAATCCATTACTGTAATGCATTACTTTTGTAACGCCTTACTCCCAACACTATTCGCCAATATGTTTCAGCTCATTCTCTTAAAATTAGGACCAATTCTGAAGTCAAGCAACGCATCTTCTATTTTCACATGGAGCAGACAGATCACATAGCTGAGCTCTGAAATGAGAGGGAAATTTGAGACTCGGAAGTTGGAAATCTGAACATGTTTGAAGAAGTCGTCTGTGATTCTGTGCTTTCTGCTGCTGGGACCTAAACGGGGCTCCAGCTCAGACTGATTTTTCATTAAGGGAAACACACGAGCACTCTGGGTACGCGGTGTCCTCTGAGGTATCTTGCACAGGGTCTGGAGGTGCAATTTTTCCTCCCCAGACTATGCAGACATGAAACTGCTCCTTTCCCTCACTCTTTTTTTTTTTTTTTTTTTTTTAATAGACATCTGCTGGCACTTTGGGCCGTAACGCTTTTACCATGTGCCCCTGCAGCAGCAGCAGCAGCAGCATTGTAGGCCTGAAAGAAATCTACACTCTTGCCCTTAAGATGAGGGAAGTTAACAGCATGCAAAGACGTTAAGAATGTGCTAAGTAATGTAAATCAGAGCTGTTTGTCTCTATGCAACATGACACCCGAGCATGACGAGACCGGTAGCAACAGGTAACTGAGAGTCTGCGTCCGGGATTTTTATGATGGAACGTACATATTTATGCACAAAGATGGAGCTGTGTCAAAAAGTGTTCGCCTGCTCCAGGAAAAGAGGCAGTTCGCTCCAGTCTTCAGCTGTGTTCAATGGAAAAAGCTAAAAGAAGGCAAATTCGACTGGTTTTCATCTGCCCCGCTTCCTCGCTCAAACAGTTTGCTGCAGAGAAGTGCACTGTTAGCATTACTTTGGCAATACCTCAAGATTTTGGAACTTTTTCCAAGGTGTCATTTTACTGCCATTGAGGTCTTTTTGCTTCCCGAACGCACTGTGGTTCACATCAGAAGTGTGCTGCAGACACAGACACTTAATTGGCCTCAGAGTAGTTTCTAAATTTGCTTTCACCGCTCTAATTATTGTGGTGATTTATGCTTTAAATTTAGATTCTCATTCTTCTTTCGATCCTGGCTTTTTCATTGAGTTAAAGTCTCCCCCCTTTGGCATGCATCACAGAGGTGACATCATCCCTCTGCTAAAGCTGGACAGCAAATCCTGCACGAGTCTGAAACATTACCATCAGGTTCAAGTAGAAACATCTGACATCTTTCCAACGGTGAAAAGATTGCAAGTCATCAGATGAACTGATGAGTTGTTCCTGTCAGACTATGAGCAGCCGTGACCTTTAGCATCAGCAGTGACAGTGTGATAAAGACACCTGCAGCGGGGGAAACACTGCTGGATTATTAAAATCTATGCCAACACTTAATTCGTTTTAACAACAGAGCTGTTGATTTGAGCTGTCCAAATGAAATATTTGCTTCCGAAACATCTGGTACGTATTACAGAGGGAGAAAAGAACTGGGTTTCACTTTAGCATACTGTGCTAGGCTACACTTTGGTATGTACCAGCACTCAAGCATCTACCAAGAAACTTCCAGTGGCCTGAAACCGATGCTATAATGGGTGTAAACATCAACAGAGCACAATGTCCATTCATATGAAAATAGTTTAAGATCATTACAGAATAGCGGTGGTGGAAGAAGTATTCTTATCTTTTAAAGCCGAAATACCAATGTGAAAACCACCACAAGTTGTGCATTCACTCACAGCCGTTGTAGTAAAAGGGTTCCTGTCAGTGTTTACTCTTATGTATGATGTTTGCATGTTGCATTGAACTCATTTAACTCCTTAATTTAACCCCATAAAGACCCAGTGTTACTTTTATGTCAGTTTCCAAAAATGGACTTTTCTCTCTATTTAATCTTTCTAAAGTGATTTATCACCATTTGTTATAATATTAACCTCTGTATTTTGCATTTTTCACTGTAATCATGTATTTTCTTATTTAATTACATATATTTTATTTAGATATTGATAAAAACCCAGAGTAAATTCAATGTTATTATATCAACACAGAGAAAACAGAAGAAAAAGTGACTTTTTCATCAAATATATCAATAAGTGAATACAAAACCCAGTGTTTGGATCAATGACAGTGGATGGACACACTGGGTTTATGTTCAGTTAATGACACATTTGACTGAAAATGTATGTCACTTCTTTGGATTTATCTGTTTTTTTATATAATAACCCTCAAATTTAATTTGAGCTTTTTGAACCTGTACATTAAATATAGAAAAATACCTGATTTTCATTGAAAAAATGCAAAATGCAGAGGATAATATTAGAAACAAAGGGATAAATCACATGAGAAAGGTCAAAAATAGAAGGACAACTCATTTGGGAACTGCCACAGAATTAGCTGTGGTTCTTTATGGGTTAAAGCTGAGCGTCCACACTTCAGTCACACCTGGAACGTTTCATTTCACATCCACTGTGATGGCGTACAGAGGCAAAACTACACAACGTGTATCACTGTCCAAATACTGACCCATGTGTGTATATGAAACCTATGTTTGATACTTTTTTATAGTTTCATACTTTTCAGGAGGAAAAAATGAAAGGCCTGTTTTCAGCATGGTGACAATGCATTTTCCCATGAGTCCAAGAGGATGAAAAGAGTTGATTTAACTTATAGAGGTGAATTTTCTGCACCCATAAGGGAACACTTAATCCGTCAGTGTATCACATGTCCTGAATACCGATCAGACATCAGTGCAGTCAGACACATGTAGTGGAATAAAAGGACAACGTTTCCCTGTGAAATGTAGTGGAACAGCTGTAACATGTCACATAAAAGACAAACGGTCATACATGTGTCATGAGACATTTTCTAAACTGTATCAACCCTTAAAATAACATTTTGTCCTTCAGTTTAACACAAACATTTGAAGTGAGTTTGTGGTTTTCACTGGACAGGAAGAGGACGGAGCGCTGTCATCTGAAAAGTCACTACAGCTGCCAGGCACTTGGAAAAAGCACAACACAATAAAGACATGTACCGTTCAAGTATCTTCAGCTGCATTTGAGCAACAGCTCCTAGTTCCATTCCACCACTGCATAACAGTGACTAAGACCAACTTTAATAGTCAGATGTTGTTGCGCAATATTTATTTTGGTTGTGTTACTGTTTCTGTGTTTACTCAAAAACCGCAAAAATATGTTAGTTCCCGACTATCTTGTTTTGGTTATATTCTGAAGAAGCTGTTTGTGTGCGTCATCACATCCTGTTCACAAATGTTCAGATGTCATGAATCTGGAACCGGAAAAAAAAATCAGAAGATGCATTGAATGAATCTCGGCATCAGGGTTTCTCAGCTTTAACCCCTAAAGACCCAAACACCCACCAATATCACTTACTGATATAAAAAGTTAAATCCTGTTGATCCACTAATCCTATCAATCCAGGTAAATAATTGGTGTGAAATGCAGTTAATGATATATTTCACTGAAAAAGTCACTTTTTCTTCAGTTTTCTCTTTTTTTTTATATAATCCTCAACTTTAATTGGACTTTTTATGAACATCTACATGATCAGTGAATTAAATACAGGAAAACGCATGATTTTCACTGAAAAATACAAAATACAGAGCGTAATAGTAGAATTAAATATGTTAAACCACTTAAGAAAGGTTAAAAATAACAGGAAAATTCATCTGGGAACTGCCACTAAATGAGCTGTGGGTCTGAATGGGTTAATACATGTTTAGGGCTGTCCTCCAGCAGCTAGGGTTAAAATATGTAGTCCCATTTCATGTTTACAGACACACAAAGACACATACTTCACTTGTTTTATGTTTTTATTACGATTTTAGGTCCCCTTCCCCTAAATCAAGTGACAAATGACTTATTGAAAAGCACCATCTGTTATTTCTGAACTGAAACTGAAGCGACTCACACATCCGTGTTACGGGCAGTCACCTGTGGGAAATGCCTGGCATTTAACTGGTGCAGCGTTGGAACATGAGTGCAAAGTATCATGATGGCTGCAAGCACAGTGTGACACACATTCCCTCTCTCTTTTCCACCATGCATGTCTCCCTCTTGCCCAAAACGTGTCTTTGCCTTTGGCGTGCTTGTTTAGTTTGTGGAATGTTTGTAATCGTTCTAAATGCAGTCTTCACATTGTCCTCTGAGTAAAACAGACTCAATTACAAAACCAGAGAGCAAATTTGAGTCACGACAACCAAACAGTGAAACATAGTAGCCCAGTAGAAAATATCAGACATCTTTGGTTTTGGAGAAACTGTGATAAGTGCAAAATAAGACAGGAAAAAAACAGAAGAACATGTATGAAACATAAAGGACTGTTGAAAAGTAAACTGAAACAAAACAGCAAAGGGTTAAAGGCTGCAGATGTGGACTGAACAGTACCAGTAACTGAGACAAGCCTCACATCTGAGTCACGCAAAAACACACACAAGACATTTGTTTACTGAGAAACGTGGACCCTGAATCAGCACTGCTCTGGTTATTGGGAGACGAGAAAGCATTCAGACTGGAAACAGACTGAAATCCAAACAACAGCTGAGGTCTCACCAAATCAGTCATCATCCACACCCACACATCACACTCTTATCAGTGTCAGTGTCTTACAGCCATTTGAAAAAAAAACACAAAAAGGTTTTATTTGGAACGCAGAGTCCGCAGAAGCCTCTTGGTTTATAATGAAGCTAAAGATAGTCTCATTAAACTGTGGTTGTTATCTCGTGTCATGTTACTGGAGCAGGTCTTCCTTTGTGGGAAAAAAAAATAAAAAATGAGAGAAGAGTGCAAATGGCATCCTTACATTTGCTTGAATGGAAAATGTGTATAAGAAATTCTAAAAATCTATTATATTTTAGAAAGAAAACTGAAAAAAAAGATACTTCTCCACTATATGATTAATTCTAGAAATATTAAGTTATGGCTACAGTTTAGAGACAATCGAAGTTGAATAAAAAATAAAAATAAGTCTGATGTTTCCTTTATCATCAGATGTGACTGTCTTTAACCCAGCCTAGGTGAAAACACACACACACACACACTCTGATCCAGCCGTCTGTCCATCAGTGAGTTCACCTGATGCACGGATGGAAAGGCTGACTTCACCCAAGCAGCTATTCCGCTCCAGCTATCTGACTAGTTTTCCTGCTGCTACATATAAATATATGGATTTTGTGTTTTCCACAATGGAACAGGGAGTTGGTGTGCACAGTATTGGAGCGGGTTCACTCACTTACTCACACTGAAGCATCCACACACACTCCGGTACAAACTCCACTCCAAATACAACTCATTCCAACATTCGCCCCGTAAAACACAAGCCTGACAAACTCAAACAGAACGCCGTCTAAATGCCTCACACTGCTAAAGGCACTTGAAAACTTTAAAAAGATCCAGAAAATGAAGCAGATGCAGTTCTTTTGCATGAGGCAGAGTCTTCCTCAGAACCACTGACATGTGATGAAGGCCTCAGCAGAAGGGGACGACATGGTGCGTCTGTCTGGGGAGCACTTTTACCATGAACTGTACGGACTTAAACAAACGGTAAAGCAGGATTTGAATGTTTACTGGTTAAATCAAACAGAATCATATTTTTGTATATGAATTTACAGAACATAACTGACATGAATCTGTCCCTGAAGAAGCCAAAGTGCATGATACTGGACAGAAGGGGACAATTTACAATGAACGCCTGTGTGGAGCTGGAATGTCTTACACTATAGTATGATCAACTATGGAACTGCTATGAATTTGAAACCTATATTTTATATCGTTAGCCTCATAGCATAATTGCCTAACTCATACACAAATGGACAAAAGTATTGGGACACGTTGAATGAATTCAGGTGTTTCTTTTCTAACAGGGGTCTGGGATACAAAACAATAATAACTAATGTCAAAATATAGTTTAATATTGGGATAAATAGTGTATTGATTGTTAATATTGATGTTTGTATGTCAAATCATCATGAACAGGACATCTTACAGCTGTAGCCATGATGTGTCCCAGTATTTTTGTCCATATAGTTTATAAATATCAATATTTCCTTAAAGTTTAGGTTTAGATATTTTTCTTCCTAAGTGAGGTTAATTGTGGTAGAAAATTATTATTTAGTCAGAGCACGAAAAATATTTTCAAAATGTAGACATCATAGTGATGGATAAAAAAAAAAATCAGTATTCAGAGAAATGAAGTCCAAACCATCTCATTTTGGAAGCAAAGATAACACTTTAAACAAAACTAACCAATGTAATGATATTTATCCCAATATAAAACTAGATTCTGACATTTGCCATTATTGCTTGTATCCCAGATCCCTGTTAGAAAAGAAACACCTGGATTCAACGTGTCCACATACTTTTGTCCATTTGTGTATGAGTTAGACAGTTATGATATGAGGCTAACCATATGTCACAATACCTTAAATTATGTAAAATAAACAATATGCAGCAGTGTTGCCTATGAAGTGACTTATATTTCAGAGATGAAAGGTACAGTAGGTCTTTAACAAAAACATCCATCCCAGAATAACCCCCAGAGCACCGACGGGCTCCCAGCGTCTCCTCACTAACTCCTGCTTCATTCATCTGAACGTCTTTTGTAAAAGCAACACCACACGTGTTGAGGCGCTTCCTCTTGTGTGTGTTTGAGCGGCCGCTCCGTCTTCACAGACCGTCGTACATGCGCAGGGTGCGCTCCAGTTGCTGGACAACACGCTGGTAAAAGGCTATCTGCTCCGTGAGGTAGGCCTGCATCATGTCCTTGAAGTCCACCTCCCGCCGCTGATGGAAGTGGCTCATCTCTGCCTGGAGGGCGAAGCCCACCGTCCGGCAGCGTTTCCTAATGCCGTCAGCCTCGCCCTGGTCCATCTTCCCTTCATCGGTCATCCTCTGGCTCTCCTTCACCTTAGCAAAGGCACCTGCATGAAGACAGAACACCAAAAAACAAAAACATGTGAGACTTACCGGTTCACAACAGAGCTGAAAGGGTTAATCACTTAAAGTATTATTTGATTACACTTTCCCTGAATCTAAGCTTTGTTTCTTTAATTTCACTGTCGCTAAACATTGGTTCCTGTTGTTTCACACGGACGCTTATTGTGACGCACACGACAGGATCGACACAAAGAACATGGAGCACATCTCAGAAGACACGAGGACAGTAAGGCAGAAAATGTCCACACGCTCAAGCTTTTTAAAATATTTGGCTTCCTTTTTTTAAGTCGTCCGTTAGTTACATCTTCAGTCGTCGGTGAGTTGGACACAGATGTGTTGAAGACTGCAGTGCACACATTATGGAGCTGTTCCTTCTGTACACATATGTTATATGTCCATTAACCTTTATACTTTTTGTGGTTATTGTTTCAGCTGGTTCTGGAGTCGAGGACGAGTTCTTTGTCATTTTCATACATTTTTACTCTTTTTTCACCTTTTCAAATAGTCATTTAATCGAATCAAAGAAAATAACTGGTAATCGATAACAAAAATAATCAATAACCACTTCCCAAGTTAAGGGTTGAGTTTGTGAAGTTCTGTTTTTCAGATCTATTACACTCTGTATTCATCAGCAGAACTACACACTGCCTTCTGAAACCGTAGACACACACACAACCATTTACAGCTTATTAAAGGTGTTCTATCTGTACTGCGGTCGTTTCTGTGTCATTACGTCCATTTCCTCCTCACAGGGAACCAGCTGAGTGTGTACGAGGCTCCTAAAATTTGAGTTTGGTTCTGTTGAGCCCATTCCGCCTCCGTTTAGTCTGTTAAATCTGTTTTTTACAGCAGCTCTATGAGTGTGAAGCCAAACACCACTTATTCAATGCAGGCATTCTTACACCATGTCAACACACACATTATCAGCTGACTGACACGTCAAAAATGTGGCTCTGCACTAAACTTACATCCTGTTAATACGCTAAAGAGACCTTTCAGAGCAGCGTCTCTTCATGCATGTGCAGTTTATCATTGTGATTCTATGAACTCATTGACTTTTGGCATGAACAGAAATGTAAACAGCTCACAGGCAAAATATTTTCCCAAATACAACTCCATTAAAATATTTGCGGTTGTAACAATACTGTTATTAAAATGTCGATGGACAGGTTTAGCGCCTACGTTTTACTGCCTGAAGATAAAAACCGCCAGGCGTCGGGGTGTGAACCTGTGCTGGATCTGAGGTCAGATATTCAGCCAAACCACACCCTCCCTGTGGACACATCATCACGTTGACACTGCGTCCACCCGTGGCAGGGTTGTCATTACACAGTAACAGAGCTGACTTTTGTGTTGTGCTCTAAATATCAGTTATAGATTTGATGATCCACAGGCCGGTGACCCACAGCGGTGTCTACAACAGGACACCTACAGGTTATTGATGCAAATAAACCGTTGAATAAGACCGACTCTTGGGCTCACTAAACTTCTATAGTACATTCCTGCCCAATATAAACGAAGATGATAGCAACTGAAAAGCTGTAAAACATGATTAAAAGGATAAACGGACTAAGGTAGACAGCATTACACCAACGGTGCAGTCACAGCTGTAACCTCCTCAGCTTTTGCTGCTCTTTGGCTCTGGACCACTGCATGTTCTGTGTCAGAGCTGTTTGGCTCATATGTTCTCTGTGCCGTACAGCGGTACAGACCAACACTGGAACGTTTCCCCCAAAAATTAACTAGTGTAAAGCTGCACACTTTATGGGTAGGGCACAGAACAGGGCTCACAATTCGTTTTTGTTTCACTGCAAACCCACCGTCTAGTTTCAGTGTGATGAAAACAAGTTGTAACCGCCTCCACCCAGACCGCGCTGACGTCACTGTCCGACAGCAGGACACGGCGGCGTGTCCCTAAACTGCATTTCCCATCAGATTAGTGGGACAGAGGCTGAAGGCAGGCCGCAGACACACTCCAGTCAAACAGGACCGGTCTTATCCGTTAACTGTGTCTGTGATTTCAGGGCGACCTGGATTTGGTATGGAACTGCTGGCAGAAGTCTGGGAAAGCATGAACAGCACTTCCAGCCTCGTCCAGTGAGGAGGCATGAGGACTGCAGTCTGTGAGCTCTGACCTACATTCATGCATTCTGTTTTCCACATGAGAGGAGAATGTGCATCACCAGATATCATGTCTGTGGTGCGTAAAGTCTGAGAGTCTGGTTTAGACCAGCTCTATATGTAAAGTGTCATGAGATAACTGCTGTTATGATTTGGAACTATAGAACTAAAGTTTGATTTGATGATGATGATAAAGGAGAGGGGCTCGTGTGTGTGTGTGTGTGTGCGCGCATATGTGTGTGTGTGTGTATGTGTGTGTATGTGTATGTGTGTGTGTGTGTATGTGTGTGTGTGTGTGTGTGTGTGTGTGAGCGAATATGTGTGTGTGTGTGTATGTGTGTGTATGTGTATGTGTGTGTGTGTGT
>JAPQRQ010000023.1:21646294-21659129 GCA_037367365.1 Apogon talboti | reverse complement strand
TCTATCTATCTATCCATCCATCCATCCATCCATCCATCCATCCATCCATCCATCCATCCATCCATCCATCCATCTAGAAGTTGCAGACATACTGTACACAGTTGCTGAAAATGGATAAACTACTCACAGCTGGAAAAAGTAGCTTAGAGTCATGCAACTGCTACAGTGACAGTTCACAGAACAAATCAAATAGACTAATAAAACTTTGGCAAACAACTTTGCTTTTGATACTGGAAGTAATATTTCATGTTGTAGATTGGAGCTGGCTGCCTTTAATCTTTTCTGTGAGGCAAATGAACTGCACGATAAGTTCATTTCAGCACAATTTATTCCATTTTTGTGTACAAACGACTGAAAAGTAGAGTGTCTGTGTTCTGTATTGGTACTTGCATGGCATGAAATATAGAAACTGGGCACAGTGTGAAAGTGAATGGTAAACAGAGACTTTCAAAAACAATGTGACTTCTGGAACCTCTTCTAGATGCATTGCAGATTTACACACAGACTGATTTATGCTCCAGTTTAATCGACTCTTTGGAGCTGGAAGCCTTGGCGTGTTTGGAACTCATATTTCTGACGGTCCTGCTGCTTTTACGTTACTAGTGCACTAGTGCACGGTGACCAGGCTCTGTTCACCTTGCACCTACACCCATGTGTGTACAAGGTGAAATGTAACTAAACAAAAGACAACTTTATTGTTTGGAATGTCAAAATATGCACCGAACATGTAATGTGTTATGAATGGACCAACAATTTCAACCTCTTTAATTGCGTTCCCGTTGAAGTGCAGACGAGCTCATCGTATAAATTACAGTGGGCTTCAGGAAGCTCCTCAGGGGGATACTTAGTGCTCTGTTTTCCACACTTAATAGACTGTAATTTAGTACATAAACTAGATTAAAAGCAGCAACTGCACAGTCATATTCAGCTCTGCTTTCATGTGGTTATGATGTAGATTAGAGACAGGGTTACAAAACAGGCCTGTATTCTGGAATGAGTCATGTGAACCATATACTCACACAGAAAAAGTAAA
The DNA here is from genome assembly GCA_037367365.1 of Apogon talboti. Lineage (NCBI taxonomy): Eukaryota > Metazoa > Chordata > Actinopteri > Kurtiformes > Apogonidae > Apogon > Apogon talboti. The sequence continues at coordinate 21,658,096 of JAPQRQ010000023.1, read as the reverse complement.
CTTCAAGACAAAAAAATTAAATAATTCTGTCGGATAATTACTGCCGAAGTGCATAAATATGAAATGTTATCTTATTGAATAAAAACAAATGTGCGCTATGCAGATTAAATGTCAAATGCAAATGAGTTCTCATTGTCGGTCTGTCAGCTGTGTCTAAAACACAGATTTGCTCTGTGTATTTTAATTACAGATTCAGTGAACGTTACCTTGAGATGGTCCTGGTTGATTACGGTGTGCTCTCCTTCATAGGAAATGATGACGTCATTGGTGATCACCTCAGGTTCAGACAGGTAGCCTTGTTTGAATATTTTAACTCTGAATGTTCCCTCCTCAGAATGTCCTTTTGCTTGAACGGTGAAGCTGAAGGAGTCCTTTGACCTCAGACTCTCATAATTATGTTCATATGACACAACGCCCTTTCTCAGGTCCTCCTGGGTGAACTGTGTCGCTTCGATACCACTCACAATAATTCTGCCATCACTGGGAGGGGAAGTGATGCGGAACTTGATCTCACTGTCGTCCCTGATGTCCATGTTGGAGTCGGCGCTCAACAGGGTGGTGTTCAGGGTCTTGGTGCTTCCGTGGTCGATGACGATGATTGTGTTATTCACCACTCGCAAGTAAGGAGAACCTGCCTGGATTTCCAGTAGCGTAGTGGTCTTATGGAACCCATCGGACACCTGCAAGGAGAACCGTTCCCGGTCCGCTCCGTGGTGGATGAAGAGAACCTTCTTATCTCGAAGGTCGGCTTGTGTGAAGCGGAAAAGAGGCTGAGTGGGGTTTGATGTTAAGACGATGTTGCCTGAGAGGATTCCCTCACGGGCATAGACGATCTGGGTGTCGTTAAAGCCCGAGTCATCATCCTTAAATTGGATCACATCAGTTGTTAGCAGACGCTTACCGTATCGCTCCACATTGAAGATTTTATCCACGACCCTCACCGGAGCATGCTCATTTTTAGACTGCACAGATATTCTGAAAACACCCCTCAGGGTCTCTTGATTATTTGAACTTTCGGCTTCTTGATCGAATGCTATGAAATGAAACTCATCGCTGCTCGTCTTGGACCCGTCGTGCTTGTAAATGAGCCTGTCGAGTTCAAGATCTTCATTGCTGAATACTTTAATTGCCCCCTCGAATCTAGGTTGTCCCGGTGGAGAGTCCCTTATGATTCGTCCGTACCTCGGTACCTGTGTGATCTGGTACATGAAGTCTGTAGAATGTGGTGAATGTATCCAAAGATAGTTTTTGTTCAGAGTTTGTTCACCACCCTGCAAGACAACCAACCTCTCATTGGTCAAAACAGGAGCGTCTGCATTGGCAAGGATGGTTACTGGGAAGGTGTACAAAGGAGAGTACTGATCATCAGCCATGACTCGGAACTGGAACTGGTCTATGCTATCCACAGCTCTTTGTACCCGGACCTTGTAGCTAACACTACTATCCATAATGTCCTTCTGGGTAAAAACGTCACCCTCGGCTAGCTGGGTGTCTAACAACTGTAGGATTCCTAGAGTTGGAGGCTTAACAAGGATGTATTTTATAGTTTGTGGATCTGGGTTTTTCCCTTTCACTTCAGCCAGAAGTTCTGTGTGTCTGATTTTCACTTCACCACCGTCGACGTCCAGCGGAACCAGGTTAGACACTTTAACTTGAGCAGGTCTAATTTTGACCATGAAGGTGTTGTTCCAAAGGGAGAACTGCCCCAGGTGTACATTGAACTGAATCCTCTCAACCACAATATCTTCTTGATCACTTGAATCTGTGCTGAAGTATCTAAGGCGATGCTGATCCAGGTCAGACTGATGAAAAGTTGTCACCTGCTTGTACATCCCATAATCGGTCAGAATCTGTAGTTCTCCATACATCAAAGGCTGAGTGACATTAAACATAATATCTCCATTACGTGGGTGAGCGAGGAGAGCCAGATTTTGAATACTAATGGAGGAGTTGCTCCCTTGAGACAACATAAGCCCGGTGTTGGTAACGATGGTCACATGTGGCTGCGTCACAGACAGCTGGAACGTAGATGAATGGCTTACAGACTGTCCGTCAGACACTTCCAGAGTCATCGCAGAAGGACTACCCCCTCTGTGTACAAAGTAGATATTCCCATCCTTCAGCTCTCTGCAGGTGAACTCTGTGATGCTTCTGCCTGGCTGCTGCCCATTTTCTAGGTAACCAACTTCCGTGGAGGGTTCTGAGGTTACAGTTACTACTAATTCATCACACCGGGTGTCAGAGTCCATGATTTTGATAAGGCTGGGGCTCAAACGAGTTCTGCCCTGTTCTGTGATGGTAATTTCTCCTCCACTAAGTTGTGGTATATCGTTAACTGGAATAACTTCAACCGAAACCACATACACTCTGGGCAATTTCAGACATTCTGGAAGGTATCCGTCACTGTGAGCAGTTACCTCCAGCTGAATTTGATCTGCATACCTTTCATTTCCATCATGCATATACTTAATTTTCTTGTTGATGACATCGAGGAGAGTAAACTTCTGTAATCGCTTTGTGTTAACGTTCATGTCAACTATGCCATAGAAGGGTTCATTCCTCAGAGTAAACACTATCTCAGACTGACGCATTCCTGCAGCATTGAGGTCAAATGTTGGAAGGAGGTTCTTAATATCGAGGAAAACTTCGCCACCCTCAGGCACAAGAAGTGGTGTGACATCCAGAAGTTTGGTGACATTTCTAAATAGCTCTGGCATGTCCTCTGTTGGGAAGCAGTGCTGTTCACTTAAATCTACGTCATCATATCTAAAAATAGGTGGAGAAGTTGTAGTTGTGTCCACATCATAATAACTGGAGTAGTCATAGTCTTCTCCCTCACATTTAACGTGGACATCTTTGGTCACCAAAGCATCCTGCAGACTTCTGTCCTTATTATTCACTTTGATTTCCCCCAAACACCCAATGAATGATTCAGCCGTCATTTCCTCTTCTACTCGATTTAAGGACCCGCTCTCACGGAAGACTTCCTTCATTTTCGCCTGGACACCTCCCAAATACAGGTTTCCAACCAAGTCCAATTTTTGTGAGAGGTCAAGAGGGAGGGAGGTAGTCTGGCTGTCGACATGAATCTCAAAAGACTCCTTGCTGACCAGAACCTTAACTCTATGCCACTGATCGTCGTCCAGCTGGACCTGGGTGTTCTCCAGGACTTCCATGCCATCACCAAGGTCCAGTGCACCTTTGAGGAACCCTCTCACAACACCAACAGCGATGAAGTCAGACTCTCGGCCAGGGTGAAAAACAAGTAGTGCATCTTCGATGGTGGTTTTCATTAGGAACTCCAGGACCCTTGGACCGCCGCTGACTCCACTCCAAGTAGGAAAGGATATGAAGGAATCAGGGGTGCTGAAACTCGTTGTCTCTCCATCACCAGCCTCAAACTCACTGCTGCAGGATTCCTTTGTGTCATGGCATTCTTTAAATGCTGTGCTGAGAATATCAAATTGATGGGACTCGAATTTGACATCAGTCATGCAGCCACGGAAAGGCGGAATGGCGTTACTGAGGTACGAAGCGTCTAGATTTCCTGTTCCTCCCAGCCAAACTCCTTGGTCAATGTTGAGCTGCTCCCCGTTGTTGCTTAGAGGGACATAAGTGGAGAAGAGCTCGTCAATCGTCATGGTGAGTTTGTCGTCCTGCATCGTGAGTGACACTTTGTGGTCCAGAAGGTTGTTCAGCTGCACTCCTGATGCCGAGGACAGCGCCACCTCACCGGCGCCCAAGTTCATCCGCACCTACAGGAAGACAGCAGTTGAATCACTCAGCCCATCCTCTGTGCTGTGCAGTTTAATAAATATATGTTGTGGTGCTTTTATTCTTGTGAATTACACCACAGGGCCAAATAAGAAGTTTATTACATCTGTAGTACAAACCTGGGAGCACCTACGCTTAAATGGAGTGAATCTTTCCGATATTGTTGTGGCAGTATTTATGAACCTTTGTCCTGGAAAGCACCGGCAGTGCTGGAGCAGATGCTCATCACCGTTCCTGGACTCACTTTCCATTCAAAACCCAATCAAATTTGTTGAATCATAAAAAACTTAAGCCAAGGTTGGTTTCATTACTAGATTATGATGTAGACAATTGACTCCTAACTACAGAAGCTGACTCAGTTATGCACAGGAGTTTTTATGAACTGCAGGACGTTTCACAGATAAAACACCAGATCTGCTTAAATAAAGTGTTAAGTCCTACTTCTTTCACATCCTGTCACATTAGACAATAGGATTTCTGTAAAACCTTCAGTCTATTTGTTCAGTGTATCAACCATAACAGTAAAGTCCAAAAAGAAAAAGACTGAGACAGGCGTTTGTCCTTTTAGTACATTTACCCTGAGACTTCACTTCATTGAGAATGCAGGAATATTGTCATTTCTGATGAAAATCTTCCTAAATCTCTAATAACAAACTCAGTGCTTTTGAAGCTGACACACATTCATTCTATGTTGGTAAGATGTCTTGAGAATAAAAAAAATAAAGTATATTTATGTCATGTCTTGATGTAAAATGAATCTCAAAAGTCAAAGTCATTCATTACCAATAATGCAGTTTGGCACTGAAGTCTTTGTACAGATTTTTAAGTTAAGAAGTTTCTGATAGGACAAGAATTTTTTAGATTACATAACACAATAAATCAAGTATTAGTTATTATTCAGGTAAAATGATAAAACTGATGTGATCTTTAAGTGTAAATGTATTTAATTTTCTTATTCCAGAACAACATAGACCAAGTCACTACATTACATTGCATTGAAATATTAAAACAAAAAACAATAATGACAATAACACTGTATTGGGGTAAATGTGTGCATAAGCTAGCAACAGACTAATAGTCAAACCTTCTGAGGTTTTTTTTTCATACTCATTATCTTTAGGCATAAATAACACATGACTTTAGGTATTTCTATTTAACAAATGGACAATTAAGAGTGAATATTTAGGCTTCGAATTGATCCTTATTTATTTTTATGTCCTTGACTTGTATTGTAATGAGTGGAATTCTGTTTAGTTTTAATTTTGACCAAACTAACAACTGGGTGTAGTCCAGACAACCTCTACTTCCACAGGTGGCTGATCCATTCACCTGTATTTTTCCATTTTGGAGCTCGAGGAACAGGTAATCGTCTGTTCCTGCAGCCAGGAGCAGCAGCCCACTCCGCCGACTGGTCTTGATCTGCAGCGATAGGTGGAAGGTCGACACGTCTTGGAAGGGTTTTAAAACGCAGTAGCTGTCCCCAAAGTACGATTCTGAAAGGAGAGAAATGAAGTTACAGCACATACCGATAAAAAGAGGCATCACACTCATAACCGAAGCAATCAGTGGTTTCCAGTTTATCACCTTCAACGTGTTGTTTTTGACTGTGGAGTCTGTGTGAGTGCAGGCTGTGGTACGGACTGAATGCCACTTTGGTCTTTTGTGCAGTTGAGGCAGTACAATTATTGCGGCAGTAAAATATAAAATTTGACAGTTTGTTCTGCGTGACCATTACAGTCGTTTACCTTCTACACTGAGGCTGTAAACCATCATACAAGTGCTTACCAGCAACTCTGTGAATTTGAAATGTGAAGGTTGGGAGAAACCAATTAGATGAGCGTTTTTCCAAGTCTAATGTTACAGTGCAACTTGTTCAGGACTGATTCTGTATTATCAGGTGCCCTCCAGCTGCTCCTGGCTGAAGAGAAGCCTCTTTAGCCTCAAAGGGATTCTCTCTCTGAGACATCAGTCATTACCCCTGCGGAGGTTTTCCGGGCATGTAGAGGCTTGGGTTGTAGGATTTCCCAGGCTTGGGCTGCCTCATTTCCAATGATATGCAAATGTAGCCACCTGCTTCGGACTGTGCTCTCTAAGGCCCTCCACAAAATGTAAAACATGGAGGAAGTCAATTATTTCCGAGCACACACGCTCTGAAATTAGACTGGATCACCTCCAAGACCCAGTTTCCGAAGCAGGGTTTTCCATGGTCGGTACAGGAAAGGGGCTTTCCATCAGTGAGCCACTGGCCCTGCTAGGCCCGCAGACCCTTCACAACACACTGAAGGAGCCATATTGATAAACACAACACAATGCTAATACACTGGAACATTTGGAATGGTGAAGGAAAAACAGACTTTGCTGTGTCAAGGCTTGAACATTCCTATGAGATCACAGGAGCCAAAACATTCCGTCAGAATCAACACTAACATCCTTCAGCAGGGCGGTGGGCTTAAAGCCACATGGCCCTCTGTCAGAGAACAGAACAGACGTGACTCAGGCAGAAACGAGACCAGGACCAAGTGGGATACCAAACATTCACATTCAGAGCTATAAATGGAAAAAGTATTTTCTCAAGAGTGTTTGAAGGTGTGTGTGTGGGACAAAAGGGAGTGTGTGTGCTTTTAAAGGGCATCCTGTGTCTGTGCTGCATCTGCAGTAATGGCAACTTCAAAACACTGAGGGCCACATTTGTCCTTTGGTTTCTCATCCTGTAAATGAAGCCCTCTGTCTCAGATCTGCTGCAAACATTGGAAATGTGAACGAAGATTATCATTTTGATGTCAGCGAGGACGGAGGCAAGGCTTTTATCATTTCACCCATGCTTTTGTGATTTCACTAAGAGGCATTTGCTTTGGGTTCCAAGGCTGCTCTGTTAGTGATGCATACGCACAAGGCCTTTTCAATACACACTTGTGCACAACAACGGTTTCATGAAGCCAAAGAAATGCCACTTTGATGACTATAAAACTATGACGGCGAAAAGAAAGATGTAAGCAGACACTGAAACACAGGTGTTGAAGTCTAAAGGATTATTAAACAGTTAAATAAAGCAGAGACAAAGTAAACAGGTCAGTTTTGGTAAAAGTGAACACAACTGTGCAGAGCACCCACTTGTTTTACTGAATTAAAAAAATGGTTTCACTTTTCTGAAGCTGCTATCATGCTGTGGTGCAGTTTCAAGTTTTTTCTGGTAAGTAGAAGGTATTCCTAGTAAAAGGCTATTGCTAATTGCACAGGAGCCTTCAGGCTGAAACTGAAAAATGGGGAAACAGAATCTTTTCTTACAGGCAATTGCATTAACAAAGAAAATCGCAATGAGCTCCATGGTTCTTAAACCCAAGCTTTTGTTGGATTGTTCACTGAGCATGGGGATAAAAAGCTGAAGAAGAGAGTGATGCCAAGACAATTCTGCCTGGGGATTTTCTGGTTTGAATTCAGCTTGCTGCTGTTGCCTTCAGCAAAAGGAGCACATTTTCTAATGATACACACAATAGTGTTACCCTCTGCAGTGTACCTGGACCTGGAATTCATTAGTTCCCCAGCTAAGCTGTGTAAAGCTGTGTATAGAATAGGCTTCACCAACCAAAAGCACAGTTTCAATACACTGTCTCTGCAAATGAAATGTTTTATGACACTTTGTGTGTGTGCAACCTTTTCCCAAACCGTTCCTGTGTTGGTGGGTTTGTGCTGTATGCACAGTGTACAACACCCAAAGGATAAAAGAAAAAGCTTTTAGATCTTTTGTGAAATGGTATGTACATTGCAGGTCTTCTATTTTCGACAGAAAAAAACAACTGTGGGCTGTTTTCCATCTTCCTGAGACTTGAGGCCCCTGTTAGATTGGACCTAGCTAAGGTGATTTCAGTGACAGCAAATCATTATCTGTAAAGGATCAGCGCTGCTCCTTCAGAGTTTACAGCTGCGAAGCCACTGCCACTCTGGGTGGGTTTTATGCAGCCACCACACTGATGTCAGGACAGCCTTGGGCTCCCTTGAACCACCACACCCCCTTCTCACACTGCTCTATTGTGCACACTACTTTATCAGGCAGAATGCTGGTGCCGTGCCAATGCAGATGGGTATAATTTGATGACTGACTGCTTGTATTTATAATGCATGGAGGAAACCGAGTCCTCTCTTTCACGCATGACTGAATGAACTAGCCTGTTGTCCGTCTTTCCTGCTCCTCTTCTCCATCCTCTTTCGGTCTCAGTGTAGCGACACATGTCCGGAAAAGCGATACGGAAGAGAGACGAGCTGACCACAAGTGCAGGAAGATTGGAGACATTCAGTCGACTCCATGTCCTGTGACTAGTCTGTGCAGATGAGTCAGACTCAGCCTCTAGTTATTTTTCAAAAGAGCTCTGTTGCACTGGGATGCACCAAAGTTTTGAAATCACATGCACAGTTTTGTCAGTTTGTGAAATAGCAGGGGTCCAGATGAAGTGTGTTCAGCCTTTGAGTTAAGATAAATGAGTCATTTCAGAAACATGACAGTGCACTTTTCATATTAGGCTTTCTACAGAGCATCGGTCCACAGTGTGTGTTCCTCTACTACATTTTTACCATGGAAACAGAGCCTGGAATCCAAACAAACCACCTACTTACGTAGCCATGGTTAAACCGTGGTTAGTCTGACTATAAATAGTGGTTATGTCGGTCATTTGTTTCCTTTGCAGGGCTGCGCCTACTACAACAGGCCATAATAGCTACTGGGAATAATTATATGAAGGATAGGGTGTTGCTACTCATAGATAGAACTGGAGAGTTTTTAAAGAGGGTAAAGACATTCGCCATATGGCAACACAGTCGTTGGAATGATGAACAATTATATCTCTCAACAGGGTCAATGGCACTTGTGCTCCTGATAAACATTAGTTTATTAGTGGGACAGTTATGTGTGCAGATGTACTACTACACAACTCTACACAGCAGTCCTCAGTAAACGGTGGCTCTTCAAAATTAATTGACGACTAATTTAATAACCTCATTGTCATTTGAAATTGTTCATTTTAAGCACATTCAAATGTCAGTGTTGAATATTTATGGTTTATTTCTTTTTATCTACTAGCTGCCGTCCTTTTAACGGTTCAGTGTGTAGATGTAGTGCTATCTGCAGCAGCTGTGGTTGCACTCAGCTCAGTACCCGCCCTCAAAACACCCCAAACCCAAAAAAGCCCTTGTTAGAGCCAGTGTTTGATTTCTGTTCTGGACTAAGCCTACCTCTGGTCCACACTCCAACATGGTAGGAGGCGGTAATGGCCACCTTGAATAACATGGAAAAAAGAAGACGACGAACAGGAAGTCTGATCTGAGCTACTGTGGAACCCTGACATTCACCGTAACTGACTGATTATTATTATTATTATTATATTCCCTTTCTGTTTACACAGTGGATCTTCAACAATCCTGTCTATGAAACACTTAGACCACGGTAACGTCAGTGTTTCTATAGACTTTTTAATGTAAGTAGTTTCCAAAAAATATTCCCACATTAATCAGTGATCTCTAGGTTTATTATTCACTGAAAATGTTTTTTTCACATTGACAAATAAATTATGTATGTCTCGATTTAATTGAAACAGGCTGTAAAGAAGTACAGAGTCAGTAAAACTCAAAACCAAAATGAATTCACTTATTTTCCATAGAAACTGGAGCTGGACTCAGTCCCAGCTGACATGGTGGACAGGTCAGCAGTTCAGGACAGGGTTGACATACGAAGACAAACAACCAATGACACCTACTGGCAGATTAGAGTGACTTAGTATCTGTTAATGTGATGTTCTGATGTAAATGTTCCTTTCGCATTAAATGTGTTTTTCTCATATTTTTTATATATACTTTTTGTATGTATGTATGTATATATTTTTAAGGTTTTTTTTTGCCACATGCGGACAAGGAACCAAATACGGTAACTTCACTGACCTTCATTTTCTACATGAGAATAAAACATTTCAAAACATTTCCCAAAGGTAATACAGTCTTGTTCTGTCCTCCAATAACACACTGAGGTGACAGTTTGAATTTCAGAGCATGTCTATGTGTGGCCTGTAAAGGGTTAAGGTCTTTGGACTATCCAGACAGAACCCATTCAGACAGACTGACAGACTGTAGGCAGAACAAGCCCACTCCACCCAGGACATAGTTTATGCGCGGCCACAGTGCTAAGCTCTGCATCACCCTGTTGTTTAGTGATTCATATTTCCAATGGCTTTAGCAATAAACACTTGGCATTTCAGTTTTTATTCATTAATTTAAATCAATATAAATGACTGGTTCTTGCCTTTTCTATCTTTCCTCTGTAACACTTTTATCTCTGTGTATGCACTTTAGAAGTGAAAGGGCCCTGCCTTTGCTAACACTGAAGGCTAACAGTACAGACAAATGTTACCACCGCACTAATGACTGCACACAAACCAGCCTTAAATGGAAGTAATCATGTTAGTGCAACATGTTTACAGACCTGTATATAGGAAGGCGCTGCTAAGTCCAGCACTATTAAACAGCAGAAAGCAGAGCCACAACTTTAAATACCTTGACAGCAGTGCTTTATAAGAGCCCCCCCGTCCCCTGCTGACTTTTCAGAAGTCCCCAGGGACACGCTTTTACAGGCTTTATGGAGCCATTTCTCAGAGCAGACGGTGTCAGTGTGAAAGCAAACACAGCATCGTTGCAGCTCCCTTTGAAATCTACATCTACCTCAGAGACACTTCAGTGACGGCTAAAGCATACAGATACAGTCCAATGCGTTAAAAACAGCCTGTGGAGTCACAGCGGGGGGCCTCGCCCCTGGCAATAATTACAACTGTTCAGTCCTTTTCTGTAAAACTCACACTTACACAACAGACAAGAAACGAAAAATTATGACCTTTCCCTGTGAAAGGAGAAAGGCAGTGTAATGTAATTTCAGCTTAGGAAAATGGACTTGTCAAAAGGGAGGGACAGCATGGAAGGCAGGATGTGAAAGACTCAGTGTTGTCTGGGTTTGTGTGTTAATGAAAGGCGTGTTTCAACACCAACTGAACAGGAACAGCCCCCGTTCTCTGGACGGACGCAGAAAAGGGCCGGGCTTGGATTCTGCAGTGAACTCGTTTTGTTGTGGAGTAATGACTTTGGAAAAAACAAAAAGACAGACGTGTTTACATCTGGTTCTGTTTTCTTGTTCGATTGAGATCCGAGCAGGAAATCAGGATGGATCAGGGAGGTGAAAGGTTACGGGGGTGTAGCCGAGACCACACGGCACCTCATACAACACTGGAAACAAACACAGACTCATAATATACTGCAGAAGCGCGACATGCAGTCTGTGTAGAAAACGTGTGCCTGCTGTTTTGTGCCGCTGCCAGGGAAAATATTTCCACCAAATGTTAGATGCATTTCAGTGTCAGGTTCCATACATTACAGTCTCGTCCAAGGCAGCGGCTAACAGAGACATATTGTGCTGTGGTTGAAAAGTGCACAATGGGACATTCTCAAGTTTTATAGGAAGACTTCAGCTACAAGGTAAACACCGGCCGCTCCTGACCAATGAGGGCAGTGCAGCGTGTGTTGGCTCATCACCCTCCACTGAAAGGCCCGCTGGTCGTAATGACCGCGCTCTGATGATCTCACTTACCTAACAACACTGTAAGACAAACACACCATGAACAGAAGCATTGTAGTGACTCAGGGTTCTGCTGGAGTTTATGACTCGCTCATACAAAGCGTGGCTCTGTCAGGACGGCCCAGCCACGGAAGCCCGCCAAGGTCCCAGTGGGTGGGTTCTGCTCAAATAACACCCCCCCCCCCGTGACATCAGAGGACTGACCCCCCTGTAGTAGTTCAACACCAGCTGACTCCTCTACACCTATTCACACACACACCCACACACACACACTCACACACACCCTCACGCACACACACACACCCTCACACACACACACACACACACCCTCACACACACACACACACCCACACACACACACACACACACACCCACACACACACACACACCCACACACACACACACACACACACACACACACACAC
>JAPQRQ010000023.1:21467270-21484978 GCA_037367365.1 Apogon talboti | reverse complement strand
CCCAGAACTGGACCTAGATGACACCCTGGTGTTTTCTCTGCTGCTAGATTCACAAGCATTGTTAAGTAGCATATCAAACACGTGACATTCCTGCACATGAATTGCATGCTGTGTGGACAAATGTTTTAGCATATTGGAGGTATTTCCCCCCTGTTGTGTTACAAGTGGCCCTGGTGTCATATTTTGGCGTGAAATATAGCCATACTTTGGAGCGTTTCTGCCTCGACACCATGTTGGCTACATTCTAAACCAAAACGATGCAGCATGCGTGTGACGTCATCACGCATGTGCAACGAAGGCGGAATCGATAAGCAGAAACGTTAAGCAGGCAGGCAAACAATTCCAAGGAATCAAGCTTCCAGGAACCAGTTCTCAAAAAGAACTGGTTCTCGATTCCCATCCCTATATGGCACTATATAAATAAAATTTGATTTGAACCCATAATAACAAAAAATAGTCTGTAATGATTTGATTAAAAGAATGACTCCATTTATTTATTAATGATTAAACTAACCGACTATTCTTTTCCAAACCCTAAATAAACTATTTTTGTGACATTTTATTACTTATGCCTTATTGAGAAAATATACAAAGTATGCAGATTCATACATATCTGTAATTAGGACAAATATCAAATTACAGTTTTTTATTCAGAAAATTAATTAGCAATTTTTTTTTGCCATTATGTGAGTTATTATCATCTCCTGTGATAATAAAATGAATGTAAAGGAGATGTAGTTGAACACATTAAACCTGTGCTCTGTTCAGTTTTTTGTCTTTGTCTTCTTCCGCTTATTCGGGTCTGGGTCGCAGGGGCAGCAGCCTCAGCAGAGGAGCCCAGACAGCCCTCTCCCCACCCACCTCCACCATCTCTTCCGGGGGAATCCCGAGGCGTTCCAAGGCCAGCCAGGAGATATAATACCTCCAGCGTGTCCTGGGTCGGCCCCGAGGTCTCTTCCTGGACAGACATGCCCGAAACACCTCATGAGGGAGGCGTCCGGGAGGCATTCCTCACTAGATGCCCAAAACCACCTCAACTGGCTCCTCTCGATGTGGAGGAGCAGCGGCTCTACTCTTAGTCCCTCCCAGATGTCCAAGCTCCTCACCCTATCTATAAGGCTGAGCCCAGCTACCCTGTGAAGGAAACTCATTTCGGTCACTTGTACTCATCCTTTCGGTCATTACCCAGAGCTCATGACTATAGGTGAGAACGTAGATTGACCAGTTAATTGAGAGCTTTGCGTTTTGGCTTAGTTCCCTCTTCACCACAACGGACCGGTTTAGCGTCTGCATCACTGCTGCCCCGATCCGCCTGTCGATCTCCCACTCCATCCTACCCTCACTCGTGAACAAGATCCTGAGATACTTAAACTCCTTTCCCCCCAACCTGGCGTGAGCACTCTACCCTTTTCCAGCTGAGGACCATGGCTTCAGACTTGGAGGTGCTGATCTTCATACCAGCCGCTTCACACTTGGCTGTGAACCGCCCCAGTGAGAGCTAGAGGTCACTGCTCGATGAGCTAAGAGTACCACATCATCCGCAAAAAGCAGAGACGAGATCCTCCTGCCACCCAACTCAACCCCATCCACCACCCAGCTGCGCCTAGAAATTCTGTCCATTAAAGTTATAAACAGAACCTGTGACAAAGGGCAGCCCTGGTGGAGTCCAACCCTCACCGGGAACAAATCCAACTTATTACCGACTACGCTGACCAGACTCGCACTCCTTCGGTACAGGGATTTAATAGCTGCTAGCAAGGGGCCATCCACCTCATATTCCTGGAGCACCCCCCACAGGATGCCCCTTGGGACACGGTCGTAAGCCTTCTCCAAGTCCACAAAACACATGTGGACTGGATGGGCAAACTCCCATGCCCCCTCTAGCACCTTAGCAAGGGTAAAGAGCTGTTCCACGGTTCCACGTCCGGGACGAAAACCGCATTGCTCCTCCTCGATCTGAGGTTCAACTATCGACCATACTCTCTTCTCCAGTACCCTGGCGTAGACCTTACCAGGGAGGCTGAGGAGTGTGATCCCCCTATAGTTCGAACACTACCTCTGGTCCCCCTTCTTAAAGATGGGCTCCTCCTAGAACCGTCACTTTATCATGGTGGAGGCGTTTGAGAGCCCTAATGACCCTAGGAGCTAAATTGTCGGGGGCATTTTGCCCCTGGTAGGGTTTTTCATGGCAGATTGGTCCTAGGCGAAGGGTCAGACGAAGAACGGTTCAGAAGACCCTGATGCTGAAAAAGATGAAGACATTGTGTACCCAGCCTGGAGGGTTACCGGGGCTTCGCCCTGGAGCCAGGACTCGGGTTGGAGCTCGTGGGTGAGCGCCTGGTGGCCGGGCCCATGCCCCAGGGGATCCGGCCAGGCCCAGCCCGAAACGACGACATGGGCTCGTCGCCCATCACCCACAAGGGGAAGCAGAAGGGTCCGGTACTGTGTTGATAGGACAGCAGACCAAGGCGGGGGCCTTGGCGGTCTGATCCCCAGTTACGGAAACTGGCTGTTCAGTTTTTCCACATTTAACAAATAATAAATAAAAACCCAACTCAGAAAACAGTTGGATCAGAAAGGTAGAGTTCTTCGTTGTGTTGTTTGGTTTTCATTTCAGACCTCAGAGTATTTTTAGTGTTCATAGAATAGAATAGAATAGAATAGAACAGGCTTTATTGTTATTATGCCAGTGGTGCAACAAAATTGCAGGTGGTCTCTGCCAGCAACAGTACACTCACATCTAAGTAACAACACAAAAGATAGACATATTAAAAAATATAAGATAGTGTGCAATTGAAAAATTTGAACAAATTAGAGTAATTAAACACACATGTAACAGTGTAAACAGTGCAAATATAACAGTGTAGACAATGGAAACATATGTAAACATACATGTACCAGTGTAAGCAGTGTAATTAGTGCAAATGTAACAGGGTAAACATGTAAAACATACATGTACCAGTGTAAACAGTGCAAGTGTAAAACGTACATGTGCCAGTGTAAACTGCAAAAGTAACAGGATAAGTAATGTAAATATACATGTGCCAGACATGAGGCACATGTTCAGTGATTGGTTATTGTGCATTACAGTGAGGTGTGGTGTGTGTTAACAGTCCGCACGGCCCAGGGTAAAAAACTGTTTATAAGTCTGGTGGTGTAGGATTTGATTGACCTAAAGCGCCACCCAGAGGACAGCAGGTCAAACGGTCTGTCAGGAAGTTCTTGATCCAGGGGCAAGTGGGGGGGCGGATCTGCATGGTGTGCATTTTGGAGATAAGTATATCCAAAATCTCCCGCTTCTCCAGATGACTCGGTGTGCTATGAAGTTTTGTGGCGATGGCATCCTCCATGGATCGGGTTGCCCTGCAGGCGTACTGGTGAGGGTTGAAGGAGGAGGGGATGTAGTCTCTGATGTGTAGGGAGACTAGCCGCTGAAGCACTTCATAATTGTAGATGTCAGAGCTATTGGTCTATAGTCCTTAAGGCTGGCTATGGCAGTTTTCTTGGGGATGGGGATGATGGTGGCTGCTTTCAGGCACAAGGGAGGCACGTGTCAGGGAGAGGTTGAACTTGGTGAGGATCCCTGCCAATTGGTCTGCACATACCTTGACCTCAGAGCCTGGGATGCCATCAGGTCCTGCAGCTTTTCTGGGGTTCACTGCTCTCAGAGCTTTCCTCAGCTCGTGCTCCTGGAGAGAGAGAGAGAGAGAGAGAGAGAGAGAGAGAGAGGGGGCAGTGCTGGTGTTGTGTGTCCACCGAAATTCACCATTGATATAACATGCTGCTTGATATTGATACTTATACAGACTAATACCCCCCATTTCGGCCCCTCTCAGTCTTTAGCCCATTATACAGTTGTATTGTTTTACATTTGATGGAGTTGAGTGGAAGGTTATAAGTTTATATTAGCGTACGGAGTGAAACATTCAGCTGAGTAGGCTACGTGGAGGCTAACATGCATGCTAGCTACTTAGGACCACTAACTATCTGAGAGATACACGCCAGATGAGTAACATGGCCTTGAAGACACTCACATCCCTGCTGCTGCTTATTTTGGTGGCTGGTGTGCTCCTCTGTGGGGGGTTGCCTAGACCATCTTCACTTTCATTGAAGTACACGTCGATCCATGCATACTCAAGGGAGTTTCTGCTAGCTCTTAGGCACAGAGGGGACACGCCACCGGATCACCTGCCCAAGGAGGTGAGAGAAAGGACCTGCTGCCAGAGGACTACCCCGGTGAAAGAGGGGAAGACGAGGTAGAGTCAGACAGCGGCTGCGACAGAGGGGTAACAAACTACCGCTGCCTTCCGCCATCCTGAGTAACGTGCGCTTACTATGCAGCAAGACAGACGAGCTATGTCTGAACTGCCAGCACTGCCATGAGTACAGGGAGTCATGTATCATGGTAATGACAAAATTGTGGCTCTGAAAAGACACTCCAGACACTATGATCCAGCTGGAAGGCTTCTCCTGTGTGCCACCAGACAGGGATGTCACCTCAGGGAAATCCAAAGGTGGGAGTATATGTGTATTTGTTACTGGTAAATGGTGTAAACAACTAACTATTAGAGAAAGCAGTTGTGATCCATACCTAGAAATGCTCTGTCTCTCCATGCGACCCTTCTATTTACCCACAGAGTTCAGAAATTATATTATTTCCGCTGCCTAATCCCCCCACCCAGCAGGAATGCAGCGAGGGCTGCTAACCGACTTGCTAAATGTGTACACAAACAACTCCAGTGCACTCTTGGAGCCTCTGTATTTATTCTTGGGGATTTTAATCACTGTTGTCTGGAATCTGCGCTGCCGGGGTTTTATCAGTACGTAACGTGGTACACAGAAAAACAAACTTTTGGACAAATGCTATGGGAACATCAACAATGCATACAAAGCTAAGGCCCCCCCTTCCAACTCAGCCCATGTTACTGTCCACCTTATGCCAACATATAAACCTGAGCTGAAGTCCAGCAAGCCCCAACACAGAACAGTGCTTCAGTGGACTGAGGACAGTGTTGAGACTTTAAGAGCATGTTTTTCATGCATGGACTAGAGTTTATTCCATAGCTTGGAGTTAAATGAGTCCACTGAAACAATCACAGGCTATATTAAATTCTGTGTCGATAATGTGTTCCCGAAAAAGGGGGTTATTCACTTCCCTAATAATAAGCCATACATCATTAAAGAAGTAAAAGACTACATCAACAAAAAGAAGCTAGCTTTTAAAAACAGTGACCGGGTTGGTGTGGCAGAAGCTCAGAAAGAAATAAACAAAATTTTGAAGAAGGTTAGAGAAAAGCATCGGGTAGCAATTGATTGAAGTCTAAGCCAGAAGAATAACAGAAAGCTGTGGGACAGTATGAAACATATGACCAACATGAATCCTTTTAAGAAACAGCTCATTAGTTTGAATGATTTTGAAAAAGCTAATGATCTGAATAACTTCTTCTTAAGATTTGACTCACAAAATGCTCCCACTCCTTCCATGGACAAGGTTTTAGATTTGATCAGTTGTGATCCAAACAGTCTGAAAATTGACCCATTACAGGTTCAGTCAGCTTTTAGAAATGTCTGTAACAAGAAATCTATGGGTCCTGATGGCTTGCTAAAACGTTGTTTTGCTGATTCTTGGTGCCCTGTCTTCCAAAAGTCCATACAGAGTCACACAGTCCCAGAACTGTGGAAGAAATCTATAATCATTCCACTTCCAAAAGTACCCCATTCTACAGAGAATAAGGACTTTAGGCTTGTTGCATTAACAAGCACTGTAATGAAGTGTTTTTAGAGAGTCATTGTGAACAGAATCAAACGAGGAATATCTTCTATCCTGGACCCCCTTCAATTTGCTTACAGGGAGGGGCGCAGTACTGAGGATGCGGTGATAACTGTTTCTCACTTGATCAGCAAGTATTTAGAAGACCCAAAGGCCTATGCTCTGATTTTATTTTCGGATTTTAACTCTGCTTTTGACACTGTCCATCCCCATCTGCTGGTCCAGAAGTTTTTAAGTTTTGAAATGAATCCTCTTTTTTATTAAATGGTTTTATTCTCTCTTAACCAACAGGTCGCAACAAGTCATTGTGAATGGCAAACTCTCAGCAGTCAAATACTGTAGTAGCTACGCAAGTACCCCAAGGAGCTGTGAGCTCTCCCCTCCTTTTCACCATGTACACTGAGTGTACAGGTAGCCAACCTAATAACTGGGTCATCAAATTTTCTGATGATACAATTATTTTAAGTCTTTTATGAGACTGTCTGCCCTTCAGTTTACTACAGCGAGATTAGGGATTCCAAAGCCTGGTGCGATAGCCATCGTCTTTTCTTAAATACAGACAAAGCCAAATAAATTATATACGTCCCCAGGGGAGTATATGTACACAACCCAGTGGTAATGGGCAACAGCACCATGGAGCAGGTTAGTTCACATAAGTACCTGGGCATCTACATGGATACATTTCTGAAATGGGAAGAACATGTCGACTTTCTGTGTGCAAAACTGGCTCAAAGACTGCATTTTCTCCGTAGGCTCAGATTGTTTGGTGTAAGTACTAAGATCATGCATACTTTTAATCATACAGTGCTTGAAAGCCTAATCAGATTTGGGATGGCAGCCTGGTTCAGTTCACTCACTGTGCAGTCCAGATCTAGGATTGAGAAACTGGTAAAAAACTACCATGAAAGTAATATGAAACAAAGACTACCAGTCCCTCCAATCAATATATGAACAGATTCATCAGGCTCACAGGATCGTTAAAGAGCCATCCCATATCCTCCACCCAGAATATGAGCTATTACCCTCAGGGAGCAGGCAGGTACAAAACCAACCGCTATAAGCTCTCTTTTCTCCCAACATCCATAGCACTATTAACTACGAAGCCAGTGAGTCCTGAGCCCTCCTTTTTCTAACTCAACCTTGCCTAAGGTCTGGCTTTTCAAGTACCCATGTTCTTACTATCTAGGTGTTTTAATGCTTTTACTCTCTTTCCTTTTTAACAAATGGAATTACTCCCATCTTTGTATAAATTTGTTGTTTAATGAATTATATTTATTCTATTCATTTTTTTCTTGGAGCAGAAGGTGCAATATGTGGATTGGGTATAATACATGACTGTGTTTATGCTGACTCTGAGACCATGTGACTGTGTGTGTTTTGTTGTTGTATGTGTCTGAGTGTGAATGAGGCAATGTGTGGCATTGTTGACCAAAACAAATTTCCCATATGGGACAATAAAGTTTATACTGATTCTGATCCTGTCTTCTGGTTTTAACCTTTGTGTGGTCGCGAAAACACAGTTGATGAGTAGTGTTTTTGTGTGATGTTATCTGTTAAGTTGAATAAGTTGCATCAAGAGCCCTTATGGTGTTGTTTTGGCTCTTGTTGCGTATTTCTGTCTGAAGTTATTTGTATTTCAATCATCATATACATGTGCATTAATTCAGTTTTTTTCCACATTTTTGTTCTGAATTGCATGTGTTTTTGTGTCTTTTATGTGCAATAACTAATTTAAAAGTGAACAGTACACAATCTGGAATGAAGCAGATTGGTATGGAGGCTTAGCTGATGTCCAATGACCTTTATCTCTGCAGGATGGCTGCACAGCTCTCCATGCCGCTGTGCGTTCAGCTAACGTGAACACGCTGCAGCTCCTCCTCCACCATCCGCCTCAGAGGGAGTCTGCCATGACCTTTGACCCTCCTGGGAACAAACTGGTTCTGTCTGCTGCTCTGCTAAACCAGCCCAATAGCGACGGCTGGACGGCTGCACACATGGCTGCTGCACAAGGCCTCAAGGTGAGAACGAGTACAAAGACAGTTCAAGCCTGTTTAGCCGATTAAGCAGCATTTACGACAGGGATGCCCACACTTTTTCAGCTTGACCAAGTCACAATGATCTACCCACTATAAATATGCAAAACATTATTTATAAATATATTGAGTATTCTTTATATATACAATATATATGGGTGTACCTTGCATAACTACATGAACCCATATTGCACTATACAACTCTGCACATGGATGGATGGAAGATGGATGATAGGCTGACATCTATTTTTATCTCACCAGCTGATAGGCCCTGAGCTATTGTGAAGGTGCTGTGTCCAACGTAGACTTTGTCATCGTCTTTCTTCAAACGTCTTCTCTGACAAATGTGCAATGCTCAGATTCATTTTAAATTTCATATATAACTTCCTTGGGATAATGTCTACCAACATTGTTCACAGATTTGAGATATTTTGAGTCTTGAATTTTTGACAAATTTTTGAAATAAACATTTGCCTTTACTTATAATGGGCCATATTTTGATGGCTTATAACATGCAAATGGTTAGAGATATCAAAATAGTTACTATTAAGCACTGATTGGAAGTCATATATGGACTTTCATTTAATTCCTTGAGTTATCCTCTGGTGAAAGTACCACGTACTTCTATTGGGAGATTGAGCTCCTGCATCAAGACCTCAGGACTCTAACATAGAGGCAGAACCTGATAACCTCACAAATTCAAGTTATTGATTCATGATAGAACATGCCGGTGAGCTACAAGGCCATTGGTCCTATTTTTTAATGGCATGCGTTCTACCCATACTACCTTTGTGATCGACCGGTAGATCGCGATCTATGTATTTGGCACCCCTGATTTAAAGAGTTGATTAGATGTGTTCCATGCTGTAATATTTGTTTATTTATTGCAAGTTACATCATGGTCACAGGACTGAAAAGTGTCATCACTTATTACAGATTATCCACATACTTTACAGGACTACTGATGTACATTTGCATTTTTCTGTAAAGAAAAGGAAATGAGATAAAACTGTAATTAAGACCAACAACCACCTTGTAGTAGCTCTATCTGGGTTTTTACACAACAACACATAATAGATAACAAGACTTAAAACACTAGACATCACAAAGATATGTGTTCATATCAAATTTGGATACCTAAACATTTTGTTGAGGTCAAAGCTATGGAGGGATGAACCTAATTTTACGTCTTTGGTTATTTATCTTCTGAAAAAGGAAGTTATAGTTGCCTGGATAATCAATTGAGCTCATTTCTCTCTTTCTATTGTGATGCAGGTGAACGTTAGATTTACAGTTTCCTTTCTTCTCAGTATCCCATTGACATCTTTAAAGATATTTAAATTCCCTAAAAGACTCTTTAAGGCTTGAAGACCAAGGATGCACCAGTGTCTGTTTTGCAGAAGTCTTTTTGTTTATCTGAAGTCATGACATTTAAAAGAGGCATAACATGGCAGGAGAAGTATCCCGACAAAGTGCTGACACGTTATACCACACAGTCAAATGGATGAATCTGAAAGAAACTCATCTGATCAGAAAGTGTTGCAGTAACTGTGACTAATGCTGCACTCCAAAGTGCTGGGAGGTAGAATATATCCCACCTGGAGTTAACTGCATCCCATCTCAAAGCATTCCAGAAATTCCATGTTGAACATAAACAACAAATATAGATGATACAGATCTAATCTCCTATTTGCTTTCTTACTGAAGAGGCATTTTGACTGTCAACAGTACAGTGTTCTTATATACACAAGTGAGATGTTCATTCGTTCGTCTTCATCCGCTTATCCCAGTCGCGGGGGCAGCAGCCTCAGCAGAGCAGCCCAGATAGCCCTCTTTCCAGCCACTACACCAGCTCTTCTGGGGGAATCCCGAGGCGTTCCCAGGCCAGCCGAGAGACATAATGCCTCCAGTGCATCCTAGGTCGGCCGCAAGGTCTCCTTCGGAATGGACATGTCTGAAACACTTCTCCAGGGAAGCATCCTCACTAGATCCTGAACCACCTCAACTGGCTCCTCTCGACTTGGAGGAGCAGCGGCTCTACTCTGAGTAGAGCTCTTCACCCTATCTCTAAGACTGAGCCTGGCCACCCTGCAAAGGAAGCTCATTTTGGCCAATTGTGCTTGCGATCTCATTCTTTCTGTCATTACCCAGAGCTCATGACCATAGGTGAGAGTCAGAACGTAGATCGACCGGTAAATTAAGAGCTTCGCCTTTCGGCTTAGCTCCCTCTTCACCACAACAGACCGGCCTATCGATATCCTGTTCCATCCTACCCTCACTCACCAGGGACTGAATGGTTGCTAGCAAGGGGCCATCCATCCTTTAGTCCTGGAGCACCCCCCACAGGATGCCGCTAGGGACATGGTCATAAGCCTTCTCCAAATCCACAAAACACATGTGGACTGGATGGGCAAACTCCAATGCCCTCTTCAGTACCCTAGCAAGGGTAAAGAGCTGGTCCACGGTTCCACGTCCGGGACGAAAACCACATTGCTCCTCCTTGATCTGAGGTTCAACTATCGACTGTACCCTCTTCTCCAGCACCCTGGCATAGACCTTACCAGGGAGGCTGAAGAGTGTGATCCCCCTATAGTTGGAACGCGCCCTCTGGTCCCCTTTCTTAAAGATGGGGACCACCACCCTGGTTTGCCACTCCAAAGGCACCACCCCCGATGTCCACGCTGTTGCAGAGACGTGTCAGCCGAGACAGCCCTACAACATCCAGAGCCTTGAGAAACCCCAGGTGGATCTCGTCAGCCCCTGGGGCTCCGCTGCCGTGGAGTAGTTTCACCATGCCGGTGACTTCTGCCCCGTAGATTGGTCCATCCGTCTCCTGGTCTCTCGGCTCCATTTCCTCCCTGAAATGCATGTTGGTGGGATTGAGGAGCTCCTCAAACTATTCCTTCCACCGCCCAACTATATCCTCAATTGACGTCAGCAGCTCCCCGTTCTCACTGTACACAGTGTGGGCGAGTTGCCGCCTCCCCCCCTGAGGCGCTGGACAGTTTGCCAGAACCTCTTAGGAGCCTTTCAATAGTCTTCCTCCATGGCCTCACCGAACTCCTCCTAAATGAGATGGAAGAGGCACAATGACGGATGAGCCAATAATACATTGTGAAGTTTTTGCCCAGTGTGCACTTGCACTCTGTGTGCCGCCATTGTTGTGTTGACGTCACACTGTAGTTTGCAGTGAGGTCGGGGTACTTCGATCTGGCCCCACTTTGCAACTAGGACCTCCGGCTCCGGGAGGGCATTCCAATGCATTTTACAGAGTTGGACGTCAGAAACTTCCCACCTCACAGCACTTTGGAATGCAGCATAAATAGTAGATGGGTGATGCATCTGTCCCACGTCATGTTTAACAAACATTTACTTACAATGACGACTAAAGCTCTATTTGCTGAGGGCTAGTATAACCTGTGAACCAATGGTGACTTGTAAATTAACTCTCACTAGTTCTGCTTGCAGTTGCTGTTGCTGAGGTCATCTGTGACCTTAATCCTATGTGACTTGACCATGTGTGCAATTTGCAAAGTGAAAATGTCAAGGTTTTATTAATGTTAAACACACAAACATGTTGTGTGTAAATCCTTCTGAATGAATTCCATTTCACATCTTTTATTATTATTTATTATGGAATGTTAACAAAAGTGACCTCAAAACAACTGTGTAGGTTGAATAGTATTATGTGTAATCTAATGTAAGTATACATATATCCTGCCATGTTACAAATTTGTTTATGAAATCCCAGTCTTTTTGACTTGTGTGATTGTGTGTCTGTGTGCAGGACTGTCTGGAGGTTTTGTGCAGCCACAGTGAACAGGACATTGAGAGGAGGGACTACTGCAACCGCACCATTCACGACGTGGCGACTGACGACTGCAAAGATCTACTCGAAAACCTCGGTGAGTGACATCCTCTGAGTGGGCCAGTTTAGTTTAATTTAGGTCTCTGTACAGCAAATTGCAAAAAAAAAAAGGGGGGGGGCAAATAGTGTAACTGTTGACTAAGAAGTTATAAACGCAAGCATAGAGTTAAAATCCATTTGTCTTAAATGTCTTAAACACATAAACTTATGATGGGTTAAAGTGCTTCAGTTACCAGATTAAACCAGTACACATCGATACATCCAACAATTCAGTTTGGTGTTTGGAGGTTGCAAACTCCCAGCACATCAAACAAACAATCCCCACTCAACTATAATGTTTCATGGTATTCCAATATTGTATTTATTCTGATGTGTAATTAATGTGTCTCCAAACCAAAGAAGCTGATTGACTAACGATTTATTCATTGACATTTGGTGTAAATAATAATAATGAATAAAGTAGCCTGTCTCTTACCATCAACCAACCAAGATTTTTATGCATCTTAAAAACAATGGTCCTAAAATCACAACCAGTTGTACTTTTAATACATTTTTTTCTTGTGAGGTTATTATTAATCAATCAAATTTAATTTATATCACCATATCACAACAAAAGTTACCTCATGACACTTTACATATGGAGCTGGTCAAAACCAGACTCTTCAGCCAATTTACAGACACCCAACACAACCCTCCATTAGCAAACACTTGGTGACAGTGGCGAGAAAAAAACTTCCTTTTAACAGGCAGAAACCTTGAGCAGACCCCGACTCCTGGAGGATGGTCGTCTGCCTTGACCAGTTGAGGTTAAAGAGAGCGTTAAAGGAAGAGAAAGAGAGTGAGATCGCGAAAGAGACAGATGGTGGGAGGGGGGGGATAAGGGGAGGAAATAGGGGGAGGGTTATGAATGCACAGCAAACTGAACTAGAGGTGTTAAAAACTAGAACACTAGAACAACTAGAACAGCTAGTACGATTACCAATAGCTCCAACAAATGTCCATAACTATAATACTACTACTCCAAATACAAGTATTAAGAGTGGATATCCTACTACTGCAACTGTTAGTACAAATAATAGAAACCTCTACCATCTATGTAAATATATAATAAACACTATCACATCTATATGGATAAAAGAATAATGATGATGGAGGCAGGACCACAGCAGGATATCCAGAGATGATCCAGGGAAAACCTGTGAGGCGAAGCACAGAGACTCCGGGGAAGAAGTCAAGTCAGTAACGTATATTTGCTGGGGCATGAATAGAAGAGAAGAGGAGAGAGGAGGTCAGAGAAGAGGAGGAGCAGAGGGGAGGTCAGAGAGGAGGAGGAGCAGAGAAGAGCTCAGTGTATCACGATGAGTCTCCCAGCTGTCTAAGCCTATAGCAACATAACTAAGAGCAGCCTGAGCTGCCCTAACTATAAGCTTCATCAAAAAGGAAAGTTTTAAGCCTATTCTTAAACATAGAGTGGGTGTCTGCCTCCCAGACCCAGACAGGGAGGTGGTTCCACAATAGTGGAGAATGATAGCTGAAGGCTTTAGCTCCTGTCCTACATTTGGAGGGTCTAGGAACCACCAGTAAGCCTGCATGGTGAGAACATAGTGCTCTAGATGGATTTATGGAGCTAAAAGCACTTTCAGTTAAGTAGGTGCCTGGCCCTGAAGGGCTTTGTATATGAGGAGGAATATTTTAAAGTCTATCCTAGACTGGATTGGAGCCAGTGCAGAGAAGCCAACACAGAAGAAATATGGTCTCTGATACTGGTTCTAGTCAGAACATGGGCAGATGCATTCTGGATTAACTGAAGGGTCTCTAAGACTTTTTGGGACAGCCTGAGAAACATGAGTTACAATAATAAGTGGGCATGGATTAATTTTTCTGCATCATTCTGTGTTAAAATATGCCTGTTTTTAGCAATAGTACACAGATGAAAAAAGGCAGTTCTAGAAATCAGTTTAATGTGTGAGTTAAATGATAAATCCTGAACAAAAATAACGCCTAGATTCCACAAGGTGGTTTTGGGATCCAGGGTAAGTGGTCACTTCATTAGACACCGCATCCCTAACATTTTTTGGGCTAAGCACAATAACTTCAGTTTTGTCTGAGTTTAATAGCAGAAAGTTGTTGGTCATCCAATCTTTAATATCGTTAATGCATTCCTGTAGTTTAGTTAGGTGATTGGCTTCATCAGATTGAATAGATAAATATAATTGGGTATCATCAGCATAACAAAGTTGATGGAGTGTTTCCTTATTGAGTTACCTAAAGGAACTATGTATAAGATAAACAGTATTGATTCAAGAACCAAGCCTTGAGGAACTCATGACTAACTGTGGTGCACTGAAAAGATTCATTATTAACATTAACACACTGAAAATGATCTGATAGGTAGGATTTAAACAACATTAATGCAGCACTTGCTGCAGTTACAGTCAAATAAACAGCCTGGCCAAAAAAAAAAAAGTAAGTGCCTAGATTTAACTAAGCAAATAATTCAGATCCTTCCATCAGTAAGTACTGCAGTGGTTTATACTGTTTCAGCTGTAACAAGTTATTTAACTCTAACTAATGCAGTAAGTAGCCTCTCATGACTTTAATGTCAAAAAGATTGGACAGTGCCAGAACTGATCAGGATCATCAAGCTTGTGACAGAATAGTTCAGGGAGAATGAGACATCATTTTCACACATGGATTAGCCACCATAAAGTATAGACTCTAATTTGAGTTGTGATGAAGAAATGATGCTGCGGTCTGATTCTCCATCATCAATAATCAAAAATCAATGCAACTATGAATGGAAAAAAATATTATGAACCTTATTGTGACACTTCATAAAAGACATCACAGTGAATGTCTCCTGTAATCAAAACCAAAAGTGGTGCAGTGAAATATTGCATGTGCAACTTTTTTTTGGTCAGGCAGTATATATAATTTAAGTGTTAAAAACACGAACATTGTAATTTTATACAGAGCATTTCCTCACAAAAAGGTGCTGCCCAGAGGTTGTTCTAACTTCAGATATGTTTGCTGCCAATTTTAAACAAGAGGGATTTACTCTGTTTCAACATTAGTGGGAAATTTGATGAAGATGGTGTTATGAAAAATATGTAGTGTCTGTAGACAGCCAGGCGACACGGTGGTGCGGTGGATAGCACTCGTGCCTCACAGCAAGAAGATCCTGGGTTTGATTCCGACAACGGTCGATTGATGGGACCTTGTTTGGAGTTTGCATGTTCACCCCATGTCTGCGTGGGTTGTCTCTGGATACTTAGGCTTCCTCCCACCATCCAAAGACATGCACTGATAGGTTAATTGATTAATCTAAAAATGGCCCATAAGTGTGAATGTGTGAGTGAAGGGTTGTTTGTCTCTGTGTCAGCCCTGCAATGAACTGGCAACTGTATCTGTAGCTGGGATAGGCTCCAGCGACCCTAGTGAGGATAAAGCGGGTTCAGAAGATGACTGACTGACTGTAGACAGCCTAGACATGGCTCATAAAAAGGTGTATAAAAAGAACACCTTGTATTCTTGTGCTACAAAAATCGGCACAAACAAGGTAGACATGCGATCTGCATGTGATTCCTAATAACACACTTCAAAATATCCTACAAGATACAGTATTTGAAAATGTTACCTAACTGACCCTTAAAAGGTACACCTGAACTTGAAATTGGCGATGATTTAAAAAAAAAAAAAAAATTTAAGTTTAATCTGAAAGTGTGAAGTTTTTCTATGTCAAATGTTGGAT
The DNA here is from genome assembly GCA_037367365.1 of Apogon talboti. Classification (NCBI taxonomy): domain Eukaryota; kingdom Metazoa; phylum Chordata; class Actinopteri; order Kurtiformes; family Apogonidae; genus Apogon; species Apogon talboti. The sequence continues at coordinate 21,469,556 of JAPQRQ010000023.1, read as the reverse complement.
TTTATAATCTCAAGAATTTTTTTTCTTTATCTTAATCTCCCACTGCATTCTCAGATAATATTGTTTTATCCTCTTGGAATTATCCAGCTCTAATCTTGAGATATTTTGTTTTTCTTGGGTTTTTTTTATGTGTCTTGAGTTTTTTCTTGAAATCTTCAACACATTTCCCCTGCTTGAAGTTTGTTTTTTTCTTAACTTTTCTTATTTATGTTTGTAGGATTAAAATTAGATTCATTCTGATTTTTAGTCTAAAATCCTTTTCTGACATATGAACATTCACTGTTGGATTCATGGTTTTTAGCTGTTCGTATTGAAATCAGATCAATAAGAACAGGTTCAGGTTCTGGTTCTCATGTCTCACTCCTTGGTCTCCATCCTCAGACTCATACCGGGTCCTGGTCCATCTTCACACTTCAGGTGGAAGGGGGTCGATGTCCATGTGTCCTGTGGAAGCTCTGGAGGAGGATGTTAAAGGATGCAGTGATCATTTGCCACTGGGTCGAGTGTCCATCGACCGCTCAACGAGCTGGGCTGAGCTCGGTGTCGCCCTTGGCCACGCCCTCACCTCCCTCCTCCTTGTGGTCTGTGGGGAGTCTGAGACCGACAGAGAGGAGCCACAGAGACCCCCGCTGGGCCTCAGCCCCGCCAGCATTGCCTCCATCCTCATTGGTACTTGCTCCAACCTGTCCTTCATACATCCACCTCTTTCTCTTCTGGCTTTTATTTTTCTTATCCTTCTGCTGTGTTATCTTTTAAAGCTGCTTCCCATATGTTGAGTTGCATCGAGATGCAGGGTCATGTATTTGTGCTTAAATTGTTGAATAATTAATCTTTTGGAGCATAGTGTGGGTCGACATTCCCTAAGTGTTTCTGTTTTTAGTCGATGGAATGTTATGTGGTTTTCTCTTTACATAGAGTCTGATTCAGTTTCAGGTTTCAGTGCAGATAGTAAACATAATCAATGTCCTCTGTCTCTAACATCAAGAGCTATGTCTTTTTTTACACTGAGTAGGTTTACAGAACAAAATACTCGTTTCTGCTCTTTGTTCTGAAAAAGACAATAAGCAAAGTCACGTTTTTAAACAAGAGTGGAAAAGTGTTGTCTCAAGAGAGCAACAGAGAGTCGATATACAACTACATCCACAGACATTTTTTCAGCTGAGGATGCTAAATATCACAACCTGCCTAGTCACCAGGTTGATTATTTTGCCATTGGAAAATGAAAAATTAAACTTTTTACCTCTTCATGTAATGAAGCAGAGGATGATGTTAAAGAGCTGCATCTTTTTGTTTTCAACTTGTTTTGTCATATAATGTCATTTTAGAGGCTCATAGTTAAAGCTGCAGGGGCCAAAATCAGTGGGGAAAAAAACACTAGAAAGACTAAATATAAGGATAGATGAACCTGACGTTATTTGTGCTGCTGTGGAAATGAGAGGACACTTCTGTGCTACTATGTCAAGTCATGTCTTTTATTTTTGTTAAATTTTTATGTTTATGGCACAAACGTAGGGAGACAAAGAACCTGAGGTCGCACAGAGATACTGGCTGTGATTGTTACCCAGGAGTGTTTAACAGTTGCTGTTTACCAGTATATCAAAATATAAAAAAATAATAATAATAATTTAACCTCCTAGGACCCTAGGGTCACAGCTTTATACAAACAAAAACCGTCCACCACAAATGACATTCCATAAAAATTTTTAAGAATGCATCTGAAAAAACTGTTGCATCATGATGCTTCCAATATAAGCAATTATTTAATAAAAAAAAAGCCAAAACTCAAAAACATGTTGGTTCCTGGGTCTAGGAGGTTAAAGTTCGATACCAGTCCTCTAAAAAATTAAATAAAATCAGGATAAATGCTATTTATTCTTTACTTAAAGTTACTGCATTGGCCTAGGGCAGTGCTTCTCAATTATTTTCTCTTACGCCCCCCCTAGGAAGAGGAAATTATTTTGCACCCCCCCCGCCCCCAAAATATATAAAACTCAAGCGGCTTATTAGCGTGATTGGGGTGTAATGTCTGGAAGTGATGCCTTAATTTATTTGTCTTCATGCTGTCCGCTGCCAATATTTTAAGACACAGTAAACACACCGGTCTTTCCTCGTCTCTCACCGTAGTCGCAGTGAAGCCAAGCGCAACATACGCTTTGTCGTATTTCCTGGTCTTAGCTTTCGGGAGACTTTCGTTTCTCTCATGATCTCTGTCTCTCGCCGCCTTTCTTTTCATCCCTGTTAAATATTTTTTCATGTTGTCTCTTGAGGGTTTGTTCACTGCACTTC
>JAPQRQ010000023.1:21090465-21101799 GCA_037367365.1 Apogon talboti | reverse complement strand
CACATACTGACAGCAGCTGTAATGGACCTGAACAGACACCTTTACCTGGAACCATGACTCAGGCCTTAAAGGGTTAACCAAAGCTCCTCCATTTGTAGAGGCTCAAAAAGGACCAAACTAAGATCATTACAGAAACGAGGTTTGTTTTGTTTTGTTTTGTGCGACGGTTGCATTCAGTGCACTGGTATACTGAGGCAAAATTACAAGGTTTGTGTCAGTGTCCAAATATTTATGGACACTGCTGTGTTTCTCCTTCGTATTATACATACATATATTCAGTATAAATAATCAATATGATGATATGTACATGTCTGACCATGATCTGACCCTGAACTGGATTCAGCTCATTCCTCTGGGTCTGAACTTTATATTTTGAAGAGCACACGTATCAGTCACAGGAGTTTTAATGCTACGAATGAACATATAATTTGTGTTTACTTTAAGTCGATATAATCCGGACCCTCCTGCTGCTAAAAAGTTGCAAGTTCACCAAATGAAAGCACACGTTCAACACTTTTTTATCTTCGGTACAAATGAATGAGTTTAGTGCCTGCGGCCACAGACAGACTGTTGACGCCAGCAAATAAACTAAAATAACATTAGTTTTAGTATAAATATAGAAAACAGTGTAGTGACTCTTTTCCTTCTGTCATTCCACCCAGGGACACACAGCCTTCCTGCTGATTCCTGTCTTGCGTTCCAGTTTACTTGATTAATAAGGGTTTGTCATTCACTTTGTTTTGTAAAAGACTCAGTCAGCGTGAACACTTGTGTCCCAGAGGACAGTGCGTGGGACTGCAGTCCTACAGGTCAGAGCAGTCCCACAGGCACCGGGGGGTTCAGGGTCTCCTTCACAGATGCCTCAAAGCCACTGTTGAAACTGGTAATTGTTGAGAGCAAGGAATGAAAGTCTTTATTAGTGTTTTTTTGTGTCCTGCCCAGAGTATCCCAACTGGAACAAGTGACAAACAGAAATGACTCACAGATGCAGAAGGTGGTGATGACCACAGGCACAAACTAAACAGGAACAAACACTTCACTACAACAAATCTTAAAAATGTGTGTATTTCATGTTGTTGGTTTTGTGGAATAGAGTGGAACTACATCTCAAACAGTGTGAAAACATCCCAAAATTTAAGAAGATACAGCATATACAGTAAAAACCTTATTTTTCCAGAGATATAGGAACAATGAACATGAGGACAACAGTACTAGTTATAGATGGTATGTAGTCATTTCTTCTCTTTCAGTCATGTAATGATGATTAGATGGACTGTATGCATTAGCCCATTAGCTAAGTCAGGTGAAACTGGGGTTAGACGATATAAGCCCGCAGAGTCCCTGTACCTGGGCGACTTATTTCCTTTAATATATTGGAGTGTCCTGTTTAAACTGGTCACTTCTTTTCGCCTTTTGTTCACCTTCATCTTTTTTCCTACATATGTTTGAAATCTATCTATCAATCTATAAACAGTAATCTGAATATGTTGCAAGTTTTATATTGTGCATTAAATCCATTGTCTGAAGACATTTTCCTGAAGGCTTACAGAAGGTCCTGGTGTTTGTTTATCTGCTGTTTTGGTGTTAGTTTATCGACTGCAAAAGTAGTGAACTCATAAAACACAGTCTCCTGCTGTATTTTCATATTTGCTAGAATGAGTTTGCATTTGTATAATATGGGATATCAATTTAATCCATCTTCTTAAATTAATGAAAAATATGTTGTTCTACCAACTCCGTCGAGGGACCGCGTGTTCTTTCCGATCCAGCCGCACATGTATTTACAGCTTGAAATACAGGCCTCTGAAATGTAGTCTGGGTGATGTTTTCGACATGGGTGGATGGAAGACGCTACAAAGAAGTTGGAAATGTGTTCCCCACTGTGCATGCCACTGTAAGGTAAACTCCCCAGGATCCCTGTTAGTCAGTGAGGCCATGATATGTTGTGCTGGTGCCTGGGGCATGTGCCACGCGGGTGATGCTTTTGCCTGTCAGGTGGTTTGTGGCGAGAGCTAATCCTGTTGAAAATAGAAATGTTTTGTGCCTTGGGATGGAGGGTGGGGGAGCAAGAGTGATGCGACCGGCCCCAAGGAGTCAGTCATCCATGTGCACAAGGAGAGATAGCCTAATCTTGTCGCAGATGCAGGGAAAAAAAGAAAAAAGAAAGAAAGTCCTAAGCTATCACTAGCAAAGACTTCCATGCACAGAGATGATTGGTGGAATCATACAACATGATAGAAAGTGAGAGGAGGTTTAATTTCTTCATCTCCGAGGCTGCCGTTGCAGTATAATTCACACATGCATACATTTATATAGAGTACATCTTCACGCATCCCCTTGAAATGACTTTTCTATTAAGCGTGCTTTTACTCAAGGCCCATCTTCCATCCTGCTCCAGTTTGAGTTTGGTTCACGGCTCTGAACTCCAAATGTTTAAAGTGGTGTTCATCAGTGGCTCATCTTTCTCTCCCCACCTCCTTGTTTTCCGTGGGGTTGACTTCAACATTAAGACGACATACGTGATGTTTTTGATGCAGTTACCAAAAGGCTGTTGGAGGAGACGCTGCCTGTTTTTCAGCTGACTGTGAGTCCTCTGATCCCTCCAGTCACATGCTCGAACTGCATCAGTGTGATGGAGTGGCAGGAATGAGCGGTGCGTGTCCGAGCTAACAGCTTTCAACCGGTGCAACAATGGGCCAATTCTCCTTCCAGGCTCTGCTTTACTTTGAAAATATCGCAGCAGTTCCTCTGGCGGGGACGGACGTCCAGGTTGGACTCAAGCATTGTGCAATAGCGGGGCAAGCCTGTGTGCAGAGGGTTCAGAAATGGGAGCCACACTGAGTCAGTTCAGAAACTCTGACATCAGATCACACTGACTGTAAGCACTGATGTCTGCGAATGGCGTCTTACTGTAGCCCGAACCCGAACCCTGACCTCAGGAACCTCAGTCCCATTCAACTAAATATAAAAGGACTGATGACAACAGCACATGCCCTTTTGGGAGACTTTCAGACTTCTGCATTTAAGTTGCACATTAGTTTTGTGTGATTAATACTCCACATTTGCCATTGCTACTGGACAGATGACATTTTTAATAATAATAGAAGTGGAAATACAATCAAATGCATTAGTTCTAATAAAACCATTGAAATGTTTAGAGCTCGGTTCATCTGCATCAGGGAGCCAATTTATCACACTCTGCAACTGACTATGACTGTGGGAATCCATATCTAATTTCATTTCTTCTACAATGGCAGCTGCCACATACAGTAATTGTTTATATTGTCTTACGGTCATTATTCACGCTGTAACATTAATTCTGAGTTAGCATCTTTGCAGCTGTTCCTGAACCATGTCATGAGTAATGTGACATTTAAGCTCCAACACAGATGCTATGAAATAATCTGAAACCAAATATCATGCTTTGAAATTAATTGTTTTGCCCATAATGAGACAGATGAGATGTAGAACATCTTGCCACTGAAGAACAAGGTGTCTCTATTACTGCCAACAACTCTGCAGACAAATTACGCCAGCACAGATGCTCCAACACTTTGCTTTGGATCCAAGGTCCTACTTTTCACAGCCAGAAAATCAAAGGGAAGTTACATCCCCTCTGATTTAAATTCCTCTGCTTTCTCTGTTTATAGGAATCAGAATATGGAGGATCAGATGTCTGCTCAGCCATTTGGTGGTTGATGCTGTTCGCAAAGTTTCTAATAAACACCACTTGGCTGGTATAATGGTACTATAGGAGTCTGTGGCTGTAAAACTCATTTCAACACTGTCGGATAAAAACAATTACCGCACAAGTCAACATTAATAATTCCACCATAAGTTCTTTTGTCATTTATTTTCTTAATCAAGGAACACGTTAACTGTGGCATCTGAAACCTCCCAAACCCTTAAGATCTGTTTGGCATTTCCAAAGGCTGGTCGTCTCTCACCCACAGAGAAGGAAATGGAGCATGTGTTTATTACTGGCAGCAAGTTGGGATGTGAAATCCAAAAGCACATCCCTACTTGCTGCCAGAAAAATTCTAAAAGGTTTTTTTGGGGGTTTTTTGCTAAAGGTTCGTCAGTATGGAGTTTTTACAGGATCGCAAAATGTATGAGTCACATTAGTTTTTATTCTAATGCTGTTTGAGCTACATTGCACTGTGTTAGAGGAGTTTTTTATCTTCTATGAACTGAATTAAACAACATTTTATTTATTTTTATTACAAAGTTATAATTTATTCTCATATTTTGACTGGTCAGATTTTGGAATTGTAAAATTACAACCAGCTGATGCACGGCCCCAGAACAACACAAGGCCACAGCCCTATGGCACGCAGGCCAATCAGTAAAGCAGTCATTTGTCCTGTTCACTGTCACTGAAGTGCACTGTGGTTGGTAAAGCATGTGTGACCCTCAGCTGTGGAATGGCCTCTCTTTATGTAAAGTGACCTTATATTAATGCAAAGACTTAAAACTACACTGTCAGCTGATATTCACAGGCTTGTGGTGTCAGTCATAAGATCCACTGGAGAAACAGCATGTAATAAGACCAATAATTATCCAAACAGACAAACATGTCATACTCACACAATGTGTTATTTGGGGAAAAAACAAACAATAAAAAGTATTATCTGATTTAGCAGCTTGAGAGTCAGGTTTCTGTTTCTGCTCTTGCAGGTGTTTGAGCAATTAAGGAAGGAATGCTGCGAGGGGATGTGGATTAAGAGGAGCCGCTGTCCGCCTCCAACCGCCACTCTGCCACCGCCTGAACAGTAAGCAGCTCCTGCAGCTCTTTGGAATCAGCAGGCCAGCAATTACTGCCTGTGAGTATCACTGCCCTCTTCGAATCATGAGATGTTCCTGCTGATCGGCACACAGTGTACAAAACTTCACTTTAACAGGCTAAACCTAACGTCAAATCAAATCCAATCAAATTTTATTTCTATAGTTCCAAATCATAACAGAAGTTATTTCATGACACTTTACATATAGAGCTGGAATAAACCAGACTGTCAAGCCAAGCCACGTCGTCTCCCACATCAGTGGACGGAAATGCACGAGACTCCCAGGCCTTGTCTGGCACATTTTGTGAAACTGCTAACAATTAGTGCGCTTAATGAAAGTATGAAGAAAACATGACACAGCCTCCTGTGTGAAGGTGTTAGGATGCAATCAACACTGGGTAAAACAGTGAACTGAAGACAATGATCTGGACAGACACTTCTCTACCCTCTGATGTTTATGCACCTGTTCTCTAAATGCATTAAAGTGTCTTCCAGAGCACGCAGACCTGGAACAAACTCAGAGTCCACTGAGGTTCAGCATTACTGACTCATTTACTGCAGAAGTCTCCACTGATGACGGGACAAAGCTTCCACCGTGTGTCCATTATATATCATGGCAATGCCACAATTCTGTACCTCCATCTGTGTTAGCTGATCAATAGCATAGGTTTTTTGTTTTTTTTGTTTTTGTTTTTTATGATTGGCCAATATGGAACACCTTCCCAACATTACAGTCATGTGACCTCAGCGGAAATGTTCTTTGGTGCACATTAGACCAGTAATAGTGTCTAACAATCAGCACTAAAGTCACCTTTACACCCTGTTGTACACAGACCATGTTTTGCCTTTAACAACAAGAGAATTTTCTGTCATGTGATTGTGAATTTTATGTCATAAAAATGTTTTTAGATCCATCAGAGGCATAGTAAATTCAGTCAGATCCATATAAATGGTGACTGTACTATATAAGAGGTTAAACTGTTGGCCTGTACCGTACAGTTGTAACCATAGTTGCATTATTATTACATCATCAATGATGAATTTAGTTCATTCAGCTCAGACATATTATGAAGAAACATGAACGATAAGAGTGAAAAAAGAACGCTGTAGTAGATCCAAAACTAAAACAAGTATTTACAGCTTAAATACTACTGAGTCAACGGATCATGTGCCCTGACTGTCGTCTTTAAGTCATTCATCATCAACTTCCAGCAATTCATTTTCATACACACTCACTTTGCCTCAATAGGCCACTTTTTATTTTCACAATGTGTGGTTGGATGTTGCCAACATCAGCTCACAGTCACTGTAATGCTACTGATGCTTTCTGTAACAGATGCCAGGTAAATACTTTTCACAACAGGCTTATGGTGTTTAAGTTTGACCCTGTAACGGCAAGAAATATACGAAAAAAGCTAAATAAGAGGGAAAAAATGAAAGCTCTTAGGTTGGTGAACAGTAATACGTCTAGTGGACTGCAGCTGTCTCCTTGTGGACGACCAGACATCTCTGCTTTTCAATGGAGGAGCATTACAGGAAATGCCATCACTTCAGCTCTTCTGTGTCAATTGCTCCAAAATGGCCAATTTCCTGTCCAGGATGTGTGTTTTCACATTTTTATCATCCCCTGCCGTAGTTATCTAGTTGCACTTAGGGCCATCATTCATCGATGCAGCATTGAGAGGAAGCCGATGTGCAGTAAAACTGACGGACGGCCTTCCGCATGACTGAAGATGTATGAGACACGCAGGCAAGCGAGTGGAGCTTTTTTATTGTATTTCCTACCATAAGGTGCCAAGAGGGAAAACAGCCGTGCTTACAATGGCTCAGTCCAAAAGGAGCATGTGGAAGGGACATCTCTTAAGGGATACTAAATGAATGACAGCATATCTAACGTTTCCTTCTTTTATAGATGGTAATGTGAAAAATAAAGAAATAAATAACCAAATAACTTCCTCTTATTCCATTACCAGAATGAACAAAACCAATATTTTCAATATTATTTAGTCGACAACCATAACACGTCAGCCCGTTATACAAACAAGAACATTTATACTGTGATTATTTGGTTGTTTCTCCTCACAGTTGTTGTCTAACCTCACAAAACTGTTTCGTATTCTGTGTGACGATACGCTGAACACTGTTTTTACAAAGGCAAACACATCCAACTACAGTTGAGTGAATTTCAAGCTTCAGTAAAACTTCAGAGTCATTAAAACTCACACACTTCAAAACAAAACATTTCTGTAATTACTGTAATATTAGTGAAACAAAATCCATAAAAAAACTGGCTGCAAATTTGTGAATTAAAATAATAATAATAATAATAATAATAATCATACAGTTTGAAGGAGGACACATTCTCACTTTTTTCTTAATCTACATCAGAAAATGGACACATGACATGTTTTTGTGTTGTACGCTCCACGTGCAGGTGATGTTCTGCTGCACAGGACGAATGCACCGCACAGCCGCAGACATGAGCCGTCATAAAGACAACAAACACAAACCTCTCACTGAACTTTAATGTGATTCAAAACTGTCACCACTTGACCTTTGAATTCTGAACATTCTTCAGTCCCTGCTGACAGGCCGCTCAGGAAAAGACGCACACGAGTTTTCCCCACATTCATTGACAGTTTTTTGATGATCAAATTCTCCAAACCAACATCCACATTCAGGGATTGGGAACTCTGGGTAAAATTAGCTTCAGTGTCTTGTTGTTTTCATTTTGGTCGGCTGTGTTTCAAACAGGCTGCCCTGTCAGTTTTCTAATGCAAGATTTATCTGTACACATCATTAGGAACTGTCTATTTGGTTGATCTGGAATTCAGGAATTTCTCCTCAAAGAGTCGTTGCGTGGAGCAGCCTGTTTATTTCTGATACCTGCACCATAATTGGTTTCTAGTGCTTTAGGGCAGTGCATCATTCATTCCAATTAGAGACTATTTTCCTCAAGCCGGACCCCTTATTTTTCAACACAACTTGTCAAAACTATGTAATTGTATTCTAATTTCACAAAAGGATGCCTTAAAATAAAACAGTTTGGAATTAAATAAGGTTCACAGACATGTGTATTTGAGGAGATCCGTGTAGACTCTGTCTGAGCTCGCAAAACAAATTACTTTACAAGATAGATTGGCCTCAAATAACTCGGAGCTGTTTTGACAGATATCACATTTTGACAGCAATCCTCCCCAAATTTCTTTGAGCAGTTGATTTTGAAGCAGGAAAAAAGAAAGACAGACTTAGAAGTGCTGTGTTATTTTATCCTGCATTGTTTCCATCATGACATATGATCAAAATATTGTCAGTAATGGAGGCATCACAGGGGTGTGTTGTGCTGAAGGGGCGGGGCCTTCAGTTGACTGGTTAGTCTGTACAGTCCTGCCACCGCCGTACGAGCCGTCGGTACTGACTGAAAAAATGGCATCTGTGCAGGGGGGCCAGCATGTGCTTTAGAGACAGGGTGAGGAGTTCGGAGGAGCTGAGGGGGTTCAGGACTGTCATCAGGATGATTCCTTGACCCCCCCCCCCATCCAACTCATAGGAGACAGTGTGGAAGACCCAGGAGATTTTGTTTCTCAACTGGCATGGGAACGCTTTGGCCCCCCCTTGGAGGAGGCGACCAGGAAGAGGGGAGGCTGGGATTCCTCGCTTAGGCTTCTACCTCTATGAATAAGTGGTCAATAATATACGGACGGACAGACGGACGAGTGTAACAGTAACAGGCTGCCTGCTTACCCTCCCTATAACAGCTGTATTAGATGGAGACAGCAGCACGGCTGTGTTGTATTATCAATATATTAGCATTTTGGAAGAAACACCGTCCCCATGCCATGTGCTTTTCTTTTTTTTTTTTTTCATATCCTCCTACTCATCATTTGTGCTCTTTGCCTTCAGGAGTGTTTGGCCGGTTTCAGAGATGAGGAATCAATGTTTGTTTGTCATAACGTACGTTGGCTCTGAGTGTTTGGGTTTTATCAAATGCTGTCAATATGTAAGCATGTTAGCCAACACACCGGGGTTCTGCCCTTTCTCACATAAAAGAAAACTTGCAAAATATAACCTCTGCAACAAATAAAAGGGTTTGGTTTGCGACCTTGCCTGAGGCTTTAGATATGAAGGGCCACTGCTGCTTCTTCCTGCTCCAGTACCCAGGCTGCCTATCAAGGCCTCCACTGTCCTTATCTTCCTTCTTGGGTTATTACAGGGAATATCAACATCTTGTAAGTGATGAGGAGGCAACAGGTATCGCAAAAACCTTCCTCTTGATATTCAGAGGAATGAAATGCAACATGTAGAATGTTAAATAGCTGGTTGTCAACCGGCCGGTGGGGAGTAGGGCCGCATTTTAAGAAGAACGGCAGCCATAATATTCAACCGTTCAGGCAGATCACCTAGTTTTAAGGGGAAATTAACCCTTTATCAGGCAAGTGACTATTTTTGGTCATTTCCACACACATTACAAGACAGTGACAGTAACAGTCCCAGTGAGGACAGTGAGTCCCCAGTCTGAGGTCCAATGTGGTCTCCAGGGTCTGTAAGGTCCAGCTCTGCATGAACAGTGAGTGTACCTGCTCTGTTAGGTACCATGAAGGAATGGCACTAATGTTGTTCTAATGTTCTAAAATACATATTCCTTTCACATTACATGTGTTTTCTTTTCTTTTACTTCTTGGATTTTTTTTGTCACATACAGGAAAGGAACCAAATATGGTAACTTCATTGACCTCAATTTTCTGCATGGCAATAAAAAAAATGTAATCATTTCACAAAAGTAATAAAGTCTTGTTTTGTTTCCAATAACACACCAAGGTTGACATTTTAATCAGTATTTCTATGAGTGACCTATAAAGAGTTAAAGCAATTCCAGCTTCATCATCTGTATAAAGTGTGATTCAGTGATTATGAGATGTTCCAGGGCTTGTTTGTGTAGTGCACTAATGACCATGAAACTGCCCGACAAATACTACCATCACACATCTTATTATTATTATTATTATTATTATTGTTATTATTATTATTATTGTTATTGTTATTGTTATTAGTAGTAGTAGTAGTAGTAGTAGTAGTAGTAGTAGTAGTAGTATGCTTTAGAGCAGGGGTGGGCAATCCTGGTCCTCGAGGGCTGGTGTCCTCCATGTTTTAGATGTTTCCCTCTTCCATCACACCCGGTTGAATTAATGATCAGCTCATCACCAAGCTCTGCAGAAGCCCGATGACAACGTAATGGCGTCCAGGTGTGCTGGAAGAGGGAAATATCTAAAACCTGCAGGGACACCGGCCCTCGAGGACCAGGATTGCCCACCCCTGCTTTAGAGTTTAGCTTGACTTTTGGAAGTCTTCTTCTCACAGCCTATCAGTGAGTTTATATGCCTTTCAGCTCGACCTACTTTTGACACAAAAAGAATATGATAAGAGACAAATCGCCCTCTTCAACAATATTTTCTACTTCTGTCAATAGCTACAGATTGCAGCTCAAAAGCCGCGTTGTTTTGCATTTTTGAAATAAAGCTGTGGCAAAAAGAGGCACAGATCTCTTGGAGCAAACTGTATGTTTGAGGCAGATTTCCTCTAATCCTTGCTGCTAAGCACGCCACAAGAATTCAAGGTCAGCTTTCCAACGGATGCAGCGGCCATATTTCTACCATGTAAACACATTTCTAGGATGGAGCCTTGTGCTATATGCGTGCTCTCCTTTGCAAGATTCACTCAGTGTATTCATGCGTCAGACATGACACGCAAAGCAAGCACCGCACGGAGATACCATGGACATTTTTTCTTAAATAAGGTGAAATGTTGGTGCATTTACACAAACAGTCCTGCTGATCTTTCAAAGGTCAGGTCACTCATGGTATTTACAGTGCATTTATTCCATCACATGGTAAGGTCTATTCAGCGCTGGTCTGTGATGATTGGGGATAAGCACTGTCATGATTAGTGTTGCTTTTGTGACCACCTGTTGCCATGGAAACAGGAGACATAGCCTTTTACTCATGAATATACACATAACGTATACGTAAGGGAGGAGGCCAAATTCTGGAGCTTCTGACCACTTTCAGTCCAAGCTGGAGGTGCAGCTCTGCTGAAACCCTGACGTAAGAAAGCACAGACTCTGAGGGAAAGGGAAAAGGACTAAACTAAGGGGATCTTTTCAGTCCATAATGGCAGAAAAGTCACTCTTTATCTGGATAATTCCATTAAAAATGAGGTGATAGATTGACCTTCTTAGTAACTTAAGTTCTGTGACAAAACCTTTACTCCAAAAGGAGTCAAAGTTTGATCATTATTTGAGTGAATGTCTTTACACTTATTGCCAATCAGCGGGGGGATAAATGCAAACAGATCCAATAACTTGCACAGTGGTTGTGAGTCGCCCTGTGTGTGTGTGTGAGTGTATGTGTGTGTGTGTGTGTGAGTGTATGTGTGTGTGTGAGTATATGTGTGTGTGTGTGTGTGTGTGTGTGTGCGTGTGAGTGTATGTGTGTGTGTGTGTGTGAGTGTATGTGTGTGTGTGAGTATATGTGTGTGTGTGTGTGTGTGTGTG
>JAPQRQ010000023.1:21063120-21073947 GCA_037367365.1 Apogon talboti | reverse complement strand
GTCCACGCCGCTGCCGTGAGTCTTTGAGTCCACGCCCTCGTCGTCAGTCACCAAGTCCACATTATAGACAAGAGACTACTAGACATGATAACCACAAATATTCTGGCTTCTGCCATCATGAATCTTCAAGGTATCATTATTGCAGCACACCCTGTTACCAAACTGAAGGGCACGCCCATTATGACAGACATTGCAACTCACCAAGAATGCACACTGATTCCCCACCTGACTATTACAATAGGTCAACTCCAAGATATCACTCCAGATCCTCTCAACAGTACAGTAATAGGTCACCTGAGGGTCAGCGAAGGTCCTATTATGATCAGTCATCTGAATACCACAACAGTGAGCCATGTAACTATTCTCACTATAGACATTCTCATTCTCCAATTCGCTCTGAACCTACATATCGAGGGCCAACCCCAACTATCCCCAATTTTGTGCATGAGGATCCTAGAGAGTTCACTCGACTGAAAGTCGCACTAGATAATTTGCTGCCTTCAGATGGCACTGAACAATTCAAATACCAGATCCTATTGGATCATCTGAAATTAGAAGAGGCATTACTGATCGCTGATTCATACTGCAATAGTCGTTACCCTTATAGTGACACTATGGATGCCCTTAACGAACAGTATGGTCAACCACATCAACTGGCGTTGAGACGCATAGCTCAGCTCATGGATGAGCCAACTATAAGGAGTGGTGATACGAAGTCGTTCCGAAAATTCGCATTAAAGGTACGTGCTCTAGTTGGAATGTTGGATCAATTGGGAGACATTGGCCAAACAGAACTAAAATGTGGATCACACGTCTCAAGAATATTAACCAAGTTACCACACCACCTCAGAGCAGACTTCAAGAGACATATTAATCCTCTCCGGACACCCATTCCCACTCTTTTACATCTGGCGGAATGGCTGGAATATGAAGTTAGAGTGCAAGAGGATAACCTACAAATCGGTAACGATACTAGTAAGGAGCGCCCAACCACCAGAAAGGAACCGGCACGAGAAGTCAGACCCAAAAGTACCTTTGTACTTCATGGGAGTGAACAGAAACAAATGGAAAAGAAATCGGTAAACTCTGAATTTCGGGAGAATTCAAGAGAACCAGTTAAATTCTGCCCCTTCTGTAACACAGCACAGCATTTCCTTAACCAATGTACTAACTTCAAAATCCTCACAACGGAGCAAATAGATAAGTGGATTCGTTCAAACAAGAAATGTTGGAAATGTGGACGAGACCATCTATCATCACAATGTACATTAAAGGCTAAATGTAGGAACTGCAAAGGGAAACATCTAGAGGTTTTACATGAGGTAAATGTAAAGTTCGGCTCTACTCATACATCCAGTAGTCCTGTTGCTGCAGTAAGCACCCCCATAGTAAGTTCTACTATTGAGACATTGTATGTGGATAGGCCCACCTGCAGCAACAAAGTGCTTCTTAAAGTTATTCGAGTCATTCTGAGAAATGGAGATGCATCAGTTGATACCTATGCTGTGCTCGACGATGGATCAGAGCGTACCATCCTACTTCACGAAGCAACCCGGGAACTGGGTCTCCAGGGAAGCCCAGAGGACTTACACCTGCGTACTGTACGGCAAGACATCTGTACTGTTCATGGTGCCTCTGTGTCATTCTCAGTTTCTTCTGCCCTTCACCCTAATCGTGAGTACAAGATCCAACATGCCTTTACTGCTAAGGAGCTAGCATTGGGAAGTCATACCTATCCAATAGCAGCCCTAAAGAGAAAATATCGGCACCTCAAAGACCTCCCAATCCCTGCAATAGAACATGCACAGCCACTGCTACTGATAGGGTCGGATCATCCACATCTCATCCTTCCAACAGAGCCAGTTCGACGGGGGCCTCCAGACGGTCCTGCAGCTGTCAAGACACCAATGGGTTGGACCCTTCAAGGCCCGTCGAAGTTCTTAAAGTATTCCCTTCCTAGTGTACAGTGCTTATTCACATCCACATCCCTGCCACAAGCCGACATCTTTACTCACGTTGAACGTTTATGGCAGTTTGACATCTTGCCATTTCGGAGTGAGAAGGAGGTTACAAGGTCACGGGAGGACTCTGAAGCACTTAAGACATTAGAGGAGAAAACAGTCCGGGTAGAGGTGGATGGCGTCAACAGGTATGCTACACCCTTATTATGGAGAAAGGACTTACCTCAGCTTATGGCGCCTAAAGAGGCTGTACTCCCCCACCTACGGAGTACAGAGAAACGACTAACAAATGACGCTGTCAAAATTGAAGCCTACAGAACTGAAATCCACAAGCTTCTTGATTCAGGATACGTGAAGCAGATTTCACCGGCTGAATCCAATACAAGCTCAGGGTGGTACATCCCTCACCACATGGTTACTCACAATATGAAGAATCGTATCGTTTTCAACTGTTCGTTCAAGTACAAAGGACTGTCATTGAATGAACATTTACTTCCTGGCCCTACACTCAGCTCTACTCTTTTAGGAGTTCTATTGCGATTCAGAGAGAATGTAGTAGCCATTAGTAGCGATGTGAAAGGCATGTTCCACCAGGTACGTCTTTTACCCGAGGACCAGCCATATCTGAGGTTTCTCTGGCGGGACACTATCACTGAACCCCCTACAGTTTACCAGTGGCTAGTTCTACCATTTGGAACAACCTCCAGTCCCTGCTGTGCAACTTTTGCCCTGCAAACTCATGTGACAAATCACAGTCAGCCCAATGAGGACGTACGCACTTCAGTTGAACGTTGTTTTTATGTAGACAATTGGTTACAAAGTCTACCCACAGTCGAGCAAGCCAAGACACTCGCCAACAAATTAAAGTGCCTATTAGCAGAAGGCGGGTTTGATCTCCGTCAATGGGCAACCAGCCATCCAGAGGTGATCAGTCACCTACCAGCTGAATACACTTCAGAAAGCACCAAACT
Source organism: Apogon talboti (assembly GCA_037367365.1). Classification (NCBI taxonomy): domain Eukaryota; kingdom Metazoa; phylum Chordata; class Actinopteri; order Kurtiformes; family Apogonidae; genus Apogon; species Apogon talboti. The sequence goes on along the minus strand of JAPQRQ010000023.1, from coordinate 21,071,015 downwards.
TTGGCTCACCCAAAGCAGTCATGATCCTCAAGAGTTGGCCTTAGGGCTGATGTGGCATTGTCGTCCTGATACACTGAGCTATAAACCAGCCCTGTCAATTAGAGAACAACCCACCATGAGAGTCATATACAAAGTGCTTGCCAGTCAATTTGATCCACTGGGATTCATCAGCCCATACATCACAAGAGCTAAGGTATTAGTGCAGAAACTTTGGATGAAAAAGCGAGAGTGGGATGACCCTGATCTGCCAGCAGACTTAATCAAAGCATGGAATACCTGGCAAGATGAGCTCCCACACCTCACCGGCATTTCCATTCCACGATGTTATACTGACTTTCTGATCAACCCGTCCACCTGCAGCAGAACAGTTCACATCTTCAGTGACGCTTCAGAGCAAGCTTATGGGTCAGTAGCTTACCTGCGCTCCAGCTCTGAAGAGGGAAGAATACAAGTGTCCTTCCTTGCAGCAAGATCACGTGTGGCACCCAAAAAACAACACTCCATGCCCAGACTAGAGCTCTGTGCTGCTCTGAGTGGAGCTCAGCTTGCTGCAGTGTTGAAGAGGGAGCTCACTCTGGATATCCAGGAGTTCAGTTATTGGACTGACTCAACAACAGTTCTTACATGGTTGCAGTCTGAGTCCTGTAAGTACAAGGTGTTCGTTGGCACAAGAATAGCTGAAATACAGGAGCTCACCCTTCCACAGTCTTGGCGCTATGTAGACTCACAGAATAATCCCGCAGATGACATCACCCGAGGAAAAACTCTATCCTATTTGAAAGCGAATAATCATTGGAGTCAAGGACCAGAATTCCTGAGACAGCATCCATCACAGTGGCCAGTCAAACCTGAAATCACGATTAGTGACACATCTGAAGAGATGCGTAAATCTGTGTTTTGCGGTCAGATTTTAGACAGTGCAGTCACATCTATACCTGACCTGCAGCAGTTCAATCATTTCCAGGATCTGCTGGAAACCACTGCCCGTAGCCTTCACGGGGTGGCTAGTGACGATTACAACCCTTCGGCAGAAGATTTCAGACAGGCTGAACTACTTCTCCTGAAAAGGGCCCAAAGTGACAATTTCCCCATAGAAGTAGAGCACTTAAAAGCTGGGAAACAGGTGCGAGCTGACAGCCGGATGCTGAAACTATCTCCTGAGTGGGATCAAGAAAATGAACTGATACGAGTTGGTGGTCGTCTCCGTCGTTGTGACCTGAATCATGATATTATTCACCCAATTGTCCTTGATCCAGTACATCACATTACACAGCTTCTCATCAAATCCTGTGATCAGCAGCTACACCACCCAGGAGCTGAACGAGTCTTTGCAGAGATGCGCAGGCGTTATTGGATTCTGAGAGGCCGACAAGCGATCCGTAAGTTCCAGCACGGATGTGCAGAATGTCAGAAATGGAGAGCAAAGCCAGAGGTACCCAAAATGGCGGATTTACCTCCAGCCCGCCTTAGATTATTCCATCCAGCATTCTACTCCACTGGGATGGATTGTTTTGGTCCCTTAGAGGTCAAAGTAGGTCGAAGAGTCGAAAAACGTTGGGGCATTTTATATAAATGCTTGACAACAAGGGCTGTGTACATTGACCTCCTCAGTAGCCTAGACAGTGACGCCTTCCTGATGTCCCTGCGTCGTCTGATCACCAGAAGAGGCAAACCTCACGAAGTCTTTTCTGACCAAGGGACTAACTTTAAAGGAGGAAATGCCGAACTAAAGGAAGCCTTTGGTGAATTAGCCCCTTTACTGAAAACAAAGATGGCTTCCCAGCAGATCGATTTCCATTTTAATCCTCCAAAGTCTCCACATTTTGGAGGAGTATGGGAAAGAGAGATAAGATCTGTCAAATCTGCCCTACGCACAACCCTGGGCGTGCAAGTTGTCTCGGAGGAAGTACTGAGGACAGTGTTAGTAGAGATAGAGGGAATTCTTAATTCTAAACCTCTAGGTTACGCATCTTCTGATGTATCAGATCCAGACCCCATTACTCCTAACACACTTTTAATGGGACGGCATGACTCAGCTTTGCCACAAGTAGTGTACCCTAGATCTGATATTATCAGTAGAAAACGGTGGAGACACAGTCAGATCCTGAGTGACCAGTTTTGGAGATGTTTCACGCAGAACTATCTACCTGCCCTGCAAATTCGACACAAGTGGATGGCAGATACAGACGATCTTAAGGTGGGAACTGTGGTCATGCTGGTAGACCCGCAGTCTCCAAGAGCGTTGTGGCTGGTTGGGATTGTTAAGACCATTTTACCAGGAAGTGATAATAGGGTTCGTGCTGCAGAAGTTCAAGTTAAGGATAAAACCTACGTTAGACCTGTGGCACGCCTTATCAAGTTACCTGCCTTTCCTCGTGAGGAAGAAGACCCTCAACTGGCCTAAATAGGTACAAATCTACTTACATAGATTTGGGGGTGGCTGTTAAAACGGCCAGTTTGTTTGGTTTGTCGTGTTAGTGAGCCCCCTTGTGGTGCATTTCTGTTCAGGCATATTTGTGGCCACCTAACGGGACTCTTCTAGGACCCGTAAAATATATAACAAGGAAATGGCCCAGTTAGTTAGCGCTTCCCTTTTTTCTTTTTTTTTTCTCTTAAAATTTCCAGAATGTTGTCTGTGAGTGTATGAACAAAGCTTCGGATTAAAACGGATGAAAAGGATACAACTGGACTCATTCTTACGTACAGTATATGGACAAACCTATGTTCTAACCGGCATACTGTAGCGTTTATCAACTTAAAAGTTTGATTGAACATATTGAAGCGAATTGCTGGTTGTATTAATGAATTTAACAGTTCAAGGAACTGCCCTAACAACCTCACAACCTGACTGTTACCATATCATTATTATTATTATAAAAAATAATACAAAAATCCACCCACAGTGTGTAATCTATGAATGTGCACATCGGAAAGAATATGCACTTTGATATCATCTGTAAGAATGACAATGGTGTCGGAAAGTTTCTTCAGACACGATTTGTGAGTGAGACACATCGGAACTCTTCAGCTTTGCTGAAGAAAACGTGTCAGTTAACAGGTTTGGTTCATTCCCTCATCTTAGAGTTACAGGAAACTGACTTTCTGGAACAGATCCCAGGTGTTGATTCAGTAACACAATGTTTCACCTTCAACCTGTAACCTTGCATTTATGAGAATTTCTCATTCATATACAGAGGGACTGTGGCCTGTGAGTCCACACTGCTGCACTGCCATGTTTCTGCAAATCAGAAAAGAACTGCTCTTCTTTCTTTTTAATGGCATCCAGTGTTAAAGTGCATTACAATCTCACTACGAACCACAGCCAGTGATGTGCCCAAAATGGACACATCACCGACTGTAAAAAATAGTTTTTCGTGTCTTTTGTGGCCACTGAAGTGGAAGGTTGGTGGACTGGGCCTGGTACCTTCATCAGTGGATGCCACTAAATACTGCACATGAAAGCTTAAAGAAGGGGAAGGTGATCAAAGTTGTACTAGTTCTTGTATTTTCCTGTGTGCAAAATTTTAGTGATTAATCAATCAATCAAATTTTATTTAGATATCTGGGGTTAAAGAGAGAGGTTTAAAGAGAGAGAGAGAGAGAGATTAGGGGAGAAGGGTGGAAATCAGGGGAGACACATGGATGCACAGCAAACTGAACTAGAACGGTTAAAAAGTAGAACAGCTGGTGTTAGTAGAATTACCAACAGCCAGAAGTGTTAATACTACTAGTACAAATACAACTGTTAACAGTGCATATACGACTACTGCAGCTGTTAGTACAAATAATATAAACCTCTACCATCTCCAACTATATAATAAACACTATCACAGCTATATGGATAAATGAATAATGATGATGAAAACATACATTGTCAACAGAAACATGTGTTTTTATCTGTTAGCAGTCAGGTGTTTGAGAACAGCACGGTTAACATCTTCTTAAGAGTGTAATACACTTTAATCACATAATCATAAGTGTGAAAAAACATATAATACTGTTAATATAGGATGACACACCATGTGTCACTCACTTTGCTGAACCCACCCCGTCCTATCAATCGTTCAGAGACCTTTTAATCCTGCTGCTTCCCTGTAGCATTGGCTGGTCTCCAGCTGTGCGCAGCATGTGTTTATTGGCTCTGGTATCAGTGGAATACTGGTGGTGGCCTGCCTCACCTTTAATTCTGAGATTCCTGCCAAGACTGCATCAAGTCTCTCTTTGACTTCAGCCATCAGCTAGATACCGAGGAACTCTACTGAGCCACAGTTTTTTGGGTTTTTTTTGTCTCCAAGAAATAGCAATGGAGATGATCGATTGGTCTGTGGTGCTGCAACTCTTTGACAAACAAAGTATGTGAAGCAAAACCCTCCAGAACCAAAACAGAATAGGAACACAGTATCTCAAACATAGTAATATTACTGCAATGAGCAAACTAAGTTATTACAGGGTCCCCACAGGGTCTGAGAAAGTCTTAGAAGTCTTGAATCTACAAATCTGTATTTATATACCTTAAAAAAGTCTTTATTCAATTTGATATGGTGAGTCTTAGGTTATGTTACCATAAACTATAAACCATAAACAGTATGGACTATCACAATCAAGTAGTTTTAGTGAAACAGACCCTCACACTCTACACCCTCACACACACACACACACACACACACACACACACACACAGTTGGAGTCCTGAATTTTCGTGAAATAGGCTGTGAAATTATATTCTGAGTAGTCTTAAGAAGGTGTTAAAAAGTCTTAAATTTAACTTGTAGAAACCTGTAGGAACCCTGTATTAATTAAGGACAAAAGTTGCATAAATGTTGCTCTCTTCTGACAAACCATTTCGGTCCTTGATTAATATGGGCCCACTGTTGTGGCATTTACATTAATGGGTCTTATGAGGCGGTGTAATTAAAAGGTCAGAACGTCTTAGACTGAAAGGCCTTAACCCACTTAGTCAATCACAGTCAATCATATTTCCTAGACTTACCACATGAGGTTTAGTTTCGGAATGTCTGCCCCATTCCTCAGGATGGCATTTGTAAATATTTATTTTCTCCCCGAGACAAAGAAAGCGAAAATTGTTCGGAGAGGCTAGTCCTGAGTCAGCGCTCCGGTAAACAGATTTTGTGCATGTCAGGAGCAGAGCTCTGTGCATAAACCCATTAGGGAAACGTGATTATGGTATTTTGTTTGCTGGGAGACCTGATTTTACATTTTACAAACAGGATGTGAAGGATTTAAAAATGAACACATAAACAAAATAAAGTAGGAGAGCTTGATGTGATTTTCTCTCTGGAGCGTGAAGCAGCACGGTTGGTTCTGTCCAGCTGATGGGTCACACACAAAAGCCCAGACACACACTGCAGTTTAGAAAATGCAAAACAGCTCCAGAATTCCTGTCTTTCTGCCCAACAGTTGTTTAGTTTGCTTGACTTCATCTACATTTTCTGGACATATTGGCCTTTAATTAAACTCTGGAGGGATGATTAAAACAATCACCCGTTTCTGTTGTACCACATAGTCCCCGAAGATAGAGCTAGTCATCTGTGGCAGATGAAGTATTTTCAAGCCTTGGCTTGTTTTAACGGGGTCTGGCGCTGGTGTGACTGACTGATCCTTAAGTATCACAGACGTCTTTATTGAAACGAGATGGTTGAATAGTTAAATGGCTTTCCTCACTCAGTTTTGGCATGTAATTAACCTTCAATCATCATGTCACTCATCGCTGTCATCTATAATTCTATAAATGAAATGTAGCACCGCAGGGGGTCTCGTTGCGCGGGAGAAGTCACATGCTATTTTATTAATAGCTCTTCTAAGGCAGGAAATGGTTAACGTGTGCTGGGTCCTCCCACGGTGAAAGGCTTTAATATTTGACAGTGTGTGCTGCCTGAGCTATTATTTTAGAATACTTCAACTGGCAGAACGGTGATCCTCACAACCTACTGCACTCAGAGGAAAACCATGCACTTACTGTTAGAGTCACTATGGCATGCATCAACAGTCAGAAAACATAGGATTGATTATTTTGACTCCTACAACCAAGCACAATGTAAATGTGTTGGCATGTTCCTCCTGGGGTGGAGGCATTGAGATGGTTTATAACAGTATGTGCATGAAAACACAATAGATACAGCCCTTAAAAGATCTTTAAAATGAATAGATACATGAATTATATTAAATAGTAATAATTCTGCGGTTCTCTAATCCCTCCGACACTGTACGCACAATAACAACTAAATACCGGTGCTCCCCCGTCTTCCACTTCCTCTGTAAGAGTTTTGTTATTGATCATTTCCATTGAGTTCATCCAGTTGGTGCCTTTCTTGGCCTGTAGTCGTCGTCCTTTTCAGCTGACTGTCTAGTGTTTGAACCGTCTCCTCAGCTGCTCGTGCAGCAGATCTGTCTCTGTCCTGTATACTCAGTCCTCATCCATGACGCCTGCTTCAAGTGTCGGCTGGAGTTCGAATGAGAATAGTCGAACTGTGGACGGGCCTGAACCCTGAGAACCCCGTCATGTCTTTACCTCTGCCATGGCAGGAGTGGCACTACTTGCCTCCAGTGGTTTGTTTGTCAACAGGATTATGTAAAAGCCACTGCTCGGATTAAAATGAAATTTGGTGGAATGTTAGGCTGGAAGTGATAAAGCATTTCCCAAACGGGCTGGATCCTGGATTTTTGTTTGATCCACTTTCCGGGGCATTTTACTGAACTACAAGACTCTGGGTCTCGGCTCGACGGCCCTCTGGTATTATTATTGAAAATAACAAAAATATTTTCTACATGAAGAGACCGTAATGTTAATTAAACTAGACTTTTAGACTGCACACATAAATACTTCAGTCCGGTAGTTCATGTACACATCATCCATCCGCCGTAGAAGTTAAGACCCCCCTGAGGCCCTCAAAGGTAAATATTACTTATTATACGTTAACCCTCAAAGACCTAAACAGCTGGCAGCTACCAAAAGCATCACTAATCTAAAATATTTAATAACCTTTAATTCACTAATCCTACTCGCACAGTTAAATTATTCAGCCTCGTCTTATTTGGGATGTCCAGAGGCTCCGCAGTCAGCGTGGAAAAACCATATTCTTCTGCAGTGTTGATTCACCAATAAAACTCATGTGTCTGACAAATGAGACTGGTGATCAGTTTCCTCTATTTTTATATCATAAGCCTTGAGTTTTTAATGAACATTGAAATACTTTGTACATTAAATATGGGACAATACCTGCTTTTCAATAAAAAACGCAAAATGCAGATGATAATATAGATAATAGAGATAAATCCATTTGTAGGTTCACATAAAAACAGTAGGTCACCAAATACCACGAAGAAGAGTCAAGTTTTTAAGAGTAGAAGAAGAGAGTCAATAACAAACAAATGTGGACCCTAACGTTGACAAGGGGAGTCGTCATAAATATGTCGGTAGTTTTCCAGTCACTCTTTGACAAGTTCCATTTCTGGAAATTATTTCCTTCAAATCCAACGCTGCCTCCTCGGTTCCCCGTCGTATTCATGGCTGGGGTTCGCATCCACAAACTCCCAGGGAACGGACAGAAATACGGATATGATGAATGCAGAGGACGGACAGAAGGCTCCGTCCGTATGGACACGTTGCCACGTGACGTCACGCGCAGGTGATTTTTTGCTCCGCCTCCGACTGAGGGGCAAAAAGATTCTGCTCCTCCAGTATCCTACATTGGTTTTAGCCGTGAAGTTGCCAAAAGACCATGTTAAATTTAAATACAGCCATCACATATTAACAATTGAATAATCTATCAATATGATTAACACTTGCAGCGCTGTAGAATGGACTAACAGATGAAAGAAGGACAGCAATGTTACATTTCACAGGGATACCCTAAAACGAATGACACCAATGAGGA
>JAPQRQ010000023.1:21014294-21026854 GCA_037367365.1 Apogon talboti | reverse complement strand
CTGTCTCCACTCCAGTCTAGGAGACTTACATCTGATTTTATTTCTTTATTCGCCACTAGATTGTCAGAAATATATTTGCATGTAGCTAAAGTCATGGGAGTTACATTTATATTTCCCCACTGCAGACACTTGGTGCTGAAATGTGCCTGTGCTTGATGCATCCGCTGCGCGTGCGTTAATGTTTGTGTGCGCGCAACCGAGGAGGACGGTGTGTGTGTGTGTGTGTGTGTGTGTATGTTGGGTTGGAACCTGGACATACAGAACAGATCTGGACAGATTGTGATGGCTGACGAAACGAGCCGGATAAATAAAGCAGACAGTGAAGAAACACACTGTCTGCGCACTGTGATTAAATACATATAGACAGACACACACACACACACACACTCATGGAGTTTTACCACACACACACGCACACACACGTGAGTAGGACACCGGGCAGGGTGCGTTCCGCCGATCATCTCCGTCCCTCCCTCCTGCAAGCGGATTGCCTCCGCCACTGACGACAGCCCGTCGCGCAGAGCTGCGAGTGTGTGAGGTTGTGAAGAGACTGCATCAAGGAGCGAGAACAGTGCGCTTGCATCGGGAACGTGCGTGGGAGTCTTTCTCTCTACCTGCCATTTGCATTCCTTCTTTATTTCCAACACTCATCTTCGGACGAGTTCAGGCGCACAGGGAGTCCCATCGCCGACGGAGCTCGGTGTGCGTCTGCGTTTGAGGTGTGTGCGTTTGGAGGATTTTTGTATTTTTTTTTGCGCGTTTTACCTACAGCTGGTGTCGTCCCGGCAACTGCGGTGCGGCCGCTGTGAAGAAACTAACTGGGGATTTGGAAGAAACGGCCGACTGTTGTTTTTCTTGCCCGGTTTTGTTTCAAGGAGAGTGACTTGAGATAGTGCGTCTCCATTGAAGTGTTGGTGTTGGGAGTTGCCGTCGCGGAGAAATGCGAAAGGATGCTTGGAAGCAGTGAGGGCTACAGCAGGTGAGTATCCGATCAAGAAGAAGAAGGAAATTGCCTACTTTCTTAAAAAAGATAAAAAATAGACATATTTTTAGACCTTTCTCTGTGTATACTGTGCTCATGTCGATGCAGTTAGGCTGTGGCCAAAATTTCCAAGAGGTGGAATGCAGCTGTACACCTAGGTCTGTTTGGGCTACTTTGGAGAAAACCTCCACATAATGTACGTTCTGCTGCTCCGGTGTCCAAATCAATTCATACAATTCTTTCCTGAAAGTCATCGGAGCTGAAATCAGCTAAAAAAGCCTTCCTGTAAGTCCGCGGTGAATATGGCAGATTGGGTTTACAGGACAGAAAAGAGACCGGGGACTTGTGTATGTGGTTAGGCGCGTCCTCTGCAGGTACAACGCATTTAATCCAAGCAGATTCCAAATTAATTTACAGATTTGTTATCAATGCACATTTTGGAGTGTGTAATCGCCTTTTCCTGGCCATTTCAGTGTGTGTGTGTGTGTGTGTGTGTGTGTGTGTGTGCGCGCGCGCTTGTCTGGGAGGACTAGGGTTTAAGCCATTAATCAAATTTAATTGTCCCGCGAATGTGTGTTTGGACTGAGTGTGTGTGTGTGTGTGTGTGTGTGTGTGTGTGTGTGTGTGTGTGTGTGTGTTCAGGGGTGGAGGGGGGGGGGTGAATTGCAAAATGTTATCTTAATCTAGCCCTTATTTTGCCACGCATAGGCTGTGCTGTGATAACATTTCTTATTGTGCAGGAGCAGTCGTGATCCTCCCCATATGCCATTTTATTCATCTGCAAAGATGGCTATCTGTTAAATGGGCAACACAACCGGGCTTTTGCTGCAACGGAGTAGCGTATTTTATTGAAAAGACTTGAAATATTTGGGGGTTTTAAGGACAACAGTCACGGGATTTACATACAGCACTGACTGCGACTGTATAACACTATGCAGGGGGAACTTATTTGTTTGTGGTGCCACATGCCGCCTATTGTTTGTTATTCAAGGCAGCATTTGCAGAAGATATAGCCTACGTATAGTGATTTTTCCCCCTTTTATTGCTCAGCACTGCTTCTTATAATAGCACACACCAAAACAGTTGCGGCAGAGTATCAGAAGACTGTGTGATGCTGTGCCTGCGGATATTCATTAAGTGCTGTAGCTCTATTGGTTATAAATAGCCGGGGGGAGCGGACAGCCAGATAGAACAGGAGCAGCCTCCCGTAGCTGAAGCAGCAGCAGAAGGAGAAGGAGAAGGAGAAGGAGGAGAAGGAGCACAGCAGCTCTCTTTATCTGGGCTTGCGATCCAAGATGATAGATAGCTGATACACCTTGAGATAACACACAGATATGAGGTCTAGGGTGTGGCACCAGGGCCCACATAGGTGCATCACTGGATGTTATGACTTCTTTTGTTACTGTACATAAATATATCTGCTCGTCGTCTTCTCCTTAATCTCCAAGTGTGTTTGTAACATGATTTAAGAATGGCCTCAAGACACTGGAGAGATGCATCTGTCTGGTCTGTTACAGATGGATTCTTATTGATGAGGGTTTTTTGGTTTTTTATTTCAATACCAGCATGCAGTCCTGTTTTCCTCACATTTTACAGTTGATTGGGGTGCTGCTGATTTAATCAGGGCTGCCTTGCAGCAGAGGCTGCTGGAACATATGATCGGCTCTGTCCAGACACCCAGTCTTCATTAAACAAATGTGTGGCTACTGACCTTGGCTATCTTGGAGTTGTCGATACAGTTTACATCTCTGCCCTCCAGAAGGCTGTAGAGCAGATTTACCCAAGACCCTCCTCTTCTATGAACACTTTTTTTTTGCTACTTCTGACATTCTGTATTGAATTACAACACGTTGATCAATGTTTGCAATAAGCATACATAGTGGAAGATATATTACAGTGTTATCAGATGTCACAGGAAATCATGCTCCTCATAACAGCATTATATTTCAGTGAAGTACGGTTACGTCTCAGTATGTTGGAAATTTAATCACTTGTCGAGATAAAGCCATGCCACACCAGTAACCAGTGTGTGTAGCCTTTGAATAATTTGTTAAAGAAAGCTGCTTTACAAGGGATCTGTCAGTAGAGCCGTGCACAGAGGCAGTAGAGACTCGAGTGGGTGATAATGTTGTGGACTGTGATGTTATTGCATGGTGACTGATGACTGGCTCGTCTTCTCACAACACATGAAATGACCAATACTGTTAGTGACCGGGCTAATGTTGGCTTATGACGTGTTAGCATATCTCCCGGAGACACTCACCCTGGGTGTAAAGCTGACACCTACTGCACTGACAAGGTGTTTATTAGCTCCCAGTTGTAAGGCCATGATGCCTGCATAATTCTACGGTGACACAGTGCTGAGGGTTTTCATCAGGGACAGCAATTATGTTGTTTTTATAAGACCCGGCTGCCATTGTACTTGATGCCACTACCTTGATACGTTGATGCCCGAGGCTGGATGACATGTTTATAAAAAGGCCTTCGGTGGGATCATAGTAGCGGTTTGATATGAGGGGGAGGGAGCTTCTTGTTCACAAGTCGCTGTTGTCCTTGGTAGGTACGTCGATCAGAAGAAGGAGCAGCTGCAAGAGCTGTTGAAATATCATCAGCATTTGTTGGTATTTCTTTCAGAGTTTCAGCAGTGCAATGCCTTTGAGTGTATGATCTCACTTGTGAATTTTTCCCTAAAAATATCGCCTCATTATAATTTTATAGTCCTTGGCCTCCTTTTGACCACTATTCTGAATGTCAGTTTATGAAATACAGTGTACTTTTCCTTTATAATATATCATCTTCGATGCTCAGTACATGTCTATGCACATATAGATTTTTGAGACATGGCCAAAAAAATGTGTTGTGAAAATATATTTTGTTGTGGGAGTCTACGTGCTCAGTTTGAACCAATACATATTGCCCTCCACTTTACTTTCAACAGGGTGATAGTGGCTATTCATTCAAACAAATTGTACAATTAATATTAGTATTCATCTTACAATGTAATATGCATTAACATAATAATTACATACACTAATCCAGAATTTACACAAAAAAATGCAACATGGTATTTATCAGTGATACTGTTTCTAGAGTGGCAAACATCATATTAAAATACCAAAACCACCATGTAATATGCACTGTTGCAGGGGCTCATTCTAATCAGAAAGAGCTATATGAGAGGGCTAATTACTGTTCTATCTATATTAGTATTTGAATTAGTGCTCTATGTGAAATGTCATTGCACCATGGAGCCTTGCCAGAGCCATGTCAGAAGCATGTCTAAATGCCATGCATCCACATTAGCCTGTAGGGTCTATTCACCTTTAAAGGATTAATATTAGAAAAAGCACATGAATTCTAATTGCAATGTCATGAAAAATGTCTTGAGGGAAACTCTGCAAAGGAGTGGTGTGACAATGACTTTATTGTCTCTGCGTGGAAATAGGAAAGTGACAGCAAAGACAAAGAAAAGAACTTCTTTTAAAATGGTAACTGCTAGGACAGAGGGAGATGTGTATTATGTGCAGTGTTTTTTTAAGTAACTATAGCCTCTGGAAGCCCCGGCCCTGCATGTCAGCACCATCCACAGTACACAGAAGTCTATTTAAAGTATGTTAAAATATACACACTCTGTTGTAGCCAGGCTGTAATAACTTCACCTAGAGCTACTTGGAGGACACACCATTAAAAAAAAAAGGCATTGATGATTGTAAGGTTATGGGTCAAGGGTTGGGGAGGTATTACTGTGCTTACTAAAGCTCCTCACCAATCCCCCAGAGAGGACATTTGTATTCAACGCATAGGGACTAATCAATGCCGTCTCTGTTGCCAGGCAGGATTAAACTTAGACACCCATCTTTTAGATGATCATATGAAAGACACATATGTCTGTGCTGAGCTGCTCATGAGCCATAAATTGGAGGCGCTCAGGCTTTCAGCTCAGGATTGAAGCTTGAGATAAAACAACCAAACTGACGTTATTGAATTAATGCCAGGCTGTGTCAGGCCAAAAACACTACAAGTTTTATTCATGTATGCGTCCTAATTAATTTCAGGGAGCACATGGCAATTTTGGTGATATTTCATTAAAAATGCACCTGCAAACAGAAACAGGATATTTTTTAGACATAAATTGTACATCCTTATTCTTATTGAGAATGCTTTCTCTTTCCAGCTGGAGACAATGAATATTATTCTCTCATTTGATACCCTTACATGCATTCATAACGACACTGAATAAATTGTTTTGCAGTGTTGATGATTAGTATTGCAGTATTGTGTGGCAAAATTATATGTTGCATCTGTTCTAGAGAAAGCTTTCATTCAGTTCTGTGCCATGGTGGAAACACAATAGTGGGATAACAATAAAACAGTAGCTCCACTTACACAGCCACACTTGAATGAAAAGTATATGTTCCAATGTTCCATAAGTGGGAACAAGATTTGTATTTGTGCCTCACCTCCCGCTGTTAAACTGTGTTTAGTACAGTACTAGTGCTCTCCACTCTCTCTTTCCCGTGTCTAGTAGGCTGACCGAGCAAATACTTAAGATCTGAAGTTGTCATTAAATTCAGTCTGTTACAGAAGTATTTCAGAAGTTATAACGGACTGTTAGTGACATTTATGCGTTTTTCAAGTTTTTGTTTGTTTAAGTAGCATTTCTGCTCAGGGTCCAACCAGTCAGCATCTGGAAAATTAACTTGAGACCCAGAATGTGTCACTAAAACCCACAAACCCAATTAGATTGAATGAAAAACATGGATAATTTTGTTTAATTCTGGAAAGGCTGCTCCATGATACTTGGGTCGACATAATAATTTGCATATTCTAATGCATTTTAGATCCATTATCCTCCTCTCTTGGCAGACCGTAGACAGCCTGATTCAAGACAACAGGGTCCATGCTTTTCGATATAAAGGGCAGATGCTTTTAGTTCCCTAAAAGCTCACTTTCACCATCTCTTCGGAGCTCTTTTTGCTCACCTCCCCTAAAAGCTCTCTCCAGTCTTCTGTCTCTCGGTCCTCCTCCTTCCCTCACTGTCAGCGTATAGAGGAAGAAAGACGGGAATGACTGAGCATTGTAAAAAGAACTGCTAATACTGTTGATGCAGGAGAGCAAAAGTGCATGGAGGAAACAAGAGGTCAGATTTCAGGTTATCGACCAGACGGAGAGCCATGAAGAGATGTTAGTTTGCTTGACATGAACAAGCAACAGCAATCCCCAGCAACAGCCAGACAAAAGAAGCAAAGAAAAAGAATCTCACGTGTTGGAGAAATTCTGTGACTGCATCATCATTATACCAGTATTACACTAGGACACTTACATAATATACACATCATTATAAGTGGCATTGCAAAATGACAAGTAGGATTAAATATACTCATGAATATAACACACTGTGTGTCATTTTAATGTGGAAACCAGGGCGGGGCCTGTTCCCATGTCAGGCTACAGGATGAAACCTATGACCAATATGAATACAACAAATAATTATTTAAGTGGTGCTTTGACTAAAACTACTAAGTTAGAAGAAGAAGCAAAAGCAGCTGTTTATTCTTTTTAACGAGTATGTTAAGAAAATAGGACGGGATGAGTTTTTCCACCTTTGTTAAAATACAGTGTTGTTGTGACTTCAATAGTAAACCTACGAGGACTGCTAGTGAAACGGATTACATTTGTCGGGTTGAACTTTGCTAATTAGCGTAAAATATAACCTCAGCCCTGAGCTGAGCTGCAGAGTAGGGTTAAATTAAGCAAAGGAGGCGGACAGAGCTTCTCACTGAATCATTGGGTTTTAAATTTCATTCCAGCAGTGAAGAATGTAGACAATTTAATTGAGGGGAAACAGAACCAGAATGACTTTTTTAAGGCGTGAGGATTATGTATGCAAAACCTAAATGTGTCTGGAGGTAGACTTGGATCATTTCTTCCAGTTTGTTCTCTGACTTTACAAGTTTGACAAGTTCACGTTGATCGATTGCCTATGTATCACCTCTGGACAGACATGTTTTAAATTCAGCTTCTGCCATTCCTATTCTCTAAATCTATGGGGATGAGTGAGGGCAGATTAACCGCCAAAATGGTGGTGGGAGCGCGTGGGTGGAAGGGGGCAGAGTGAGACTGATGAAACAGCCAGGCAGCGATCAAAGGCGAGAAAATGAAATGGCATTTGACCTTGTTGGATGCTGGCGAGTGACGTGCCGCCACAGAAGTGCAAAGTAGCTGGGAACCTGTGGGAATCATGAGGAGAGAGGGATCGGGTCTGCAGAGCGCTGATGTGGAGTGAGGGGATGGGCCGGGCAATTTAACCCTTCCTTTTTATAACGGATTCAGCATGGGACTCTCTTCAAACATATGAGGTTGGGGTATAGTTATCACGGTCCTGGAATAAATCATTTTCAGGTGAAATCAACTATTTTGCATCTTGTGAACCTTGAAATACGATAAAAGTCTTACTATATATTAAATTCATGCTTATGATGAGACTTAATAGGCTCTGTAATTTGGTCAACGTGGCTCGCATACCCTAAAAAGAAACCTCAGAAGAAAACTCCCTCTATAATACAATCTTGCCTGAACCTGTGGTAGATATGCAAATTTACGATAAATAATTCAGCTCTTTTGCATTTCTTCGCACTTGCTCCTGCCATGTTGGCAATAATGACTAAAAGAGCCCTAACGAAAATATGTATTGTCTCCCCCATTTGCATAGGCGTCTCACAGATACACAGTGGTTTGGACAGATATTGGCCAAAGCAGGTGTGTCATGTTCAATTTAATATCACCACTGGAAGCACTGAATAGCTCTCTATCCATCTTACATGTCTCAAAAGTCTCCAAAAATAATGTGCCTGGGGCTGAAACCATCTATTTATTTTTTATAATACTGCTTTTGAATACATGACTGTGTAATCTGTCAAATATATTTCACCTGCTGTGCAGTCTAAACCTGTACAAATATACTATTACAGTCCATCCATCCATCTGTTCTCTGAACTGCTTAGTCGTCATGAGGGTCATGTGGCGTACAATACACAAATACTATTTTTAACCTCATTTTTCTCTACATGTTAGTGAAAATGTATACTGTACATTACAACGATTTGGTGAAAAAATTAAAGGTAGAGCAATATATTGATTTTTTTTCAATATCAGCCATTGACCTTCATTTATTTTTGAAAGCCGATATTTGATCAGTAGTAAAAATGTTATAAGATATTTGATCAGGCACTGTGTGGGCAGCACTTGAAGTTCAGTGAATGTTCAAAGAGTACTATGTGTACGTGTATTAATAATTCCATTTATATTGCTACATAAACATCCAAATTATCTGAGTGTTTCAATTGTATTTGATGGTCAATGTGCTTAAAAAAAAAAAAATTCTGCCTCAAATATCGGCCTCAAAAATCGGCTGTAGATATCGGCCATCTGGTGACCGAATTTTTAAAAAAATCAGCATCGGCCTGAGAAAAACCCATATTGGTCGACCTCTAGAAAATATATGCAACTTCCATTTTTGTTTCATGATGAAGCTCTTGGATCCGTGGGTGGTTGTATGTTAAAGCCTCCCCCTTACATTCTCCCTGTGAAGCCTCTACAAATACAGAAGATGAAAAAGACAGCAAAAATAAAGGTTTTATAACTGAGATGAATCAGGAAATATATTCCAGTAGAGTTCCTGTGCTTCAACACTGCCAGCTTATGTCTACTCAGTAAATGTCATGCAAGTTACATCACAAGGTTAACATGACAAGACTACAAAAGACAAAATTCTGAAAAAAAAAGAAGTGTGTCCACAGGCATACCATGTGCCTGTCAGCATCCTCCCACAAAGGCCCTGCTCTTTACATGGAAACAAAGGGAAAAAAAGAGACAGTACTTCTCATTAATTAAAGCATGAGTGGCAGAATGGATCACACTTCTAACTCTGCAGATTGAGGTTGGATGTCTTTGATATGAGGTGCGCTCAGAATCTAATTGCGTTTCCTTAGTGTTAAAAGATAATCCAAGCGTACTGAGGATGTCCTATTTTAAATCTGTTTTAACAGAATTAGGGATCCACTTTTTTTGTAACTTCTTTTAAGGGGTGCACGAGTGTTGACAAGGGATTTGCTGTGTCTCTCCAAAGCCATCTGGTATTACAATACAGGGTCACCTTGTCATTGATCCATGTGTAGCATGTGAAATACCTAGATTGTCTTTCTAAAAGTGAGATTTTTCTCCCTCTGGTACCCGTAGGATTAGGCAGGCTAGTGAGATGTGAGGGTTTTTTTTTTTTCCCACTATCTTTATGACCTCCTCTCATACTACAGGGAACCAAAGATAGGCAAAGGGAGGATACAAGGACAGCTTAGACAAGTAATTTTGCCTTTAATTGCTCCAACCTCCCATGAGTGCTATTGCTTAAGTACTCCAAAAACTGTTGTTGTTTTCCTCCACATAATCTTTGATTATATGAAGGTCAGCATTTTTCTCTAAGCTTCTTATGAGAGAATTTGGGGCAGGTGGATTGCTCAGAGATGAGACAATGCTCCCCTGGTTTGAGCTCAGAGTGAATGGCCTTTTTTTTTTTCTTTTCCGTCCACTTCTGTTACATTACCGTCTCCTGAATCCATCTCAGACATCTTCTACGCAGCCGCCTTTGTTTTTTTTGTTCTACTTATTCCTCATTTCCCAGTCTATATCAATAGTGTTATTATGTGGGGTTTTATCTGGCTAATTAAGGCTTCATCTTTCTGGGCGATCTCTCAGAGGACATGGATTAAGCTCCCCTATCTCTGCACTGGTGCCACGGTGGGGTCGGCCAGCTCCGCTCCTCTCTCTGATGATTGTGGAGGCGAAATGCATTGACATGTTGAGATTGACTTGGTGAAATGATACTTAGAAAAAGGAGGGAAATATAAATATTAGATGCTGAATGCGGGAAACAAAGTAATGAGCTGTGGTATAGATTTTTGGGGGGAAATCTATAGTACATTCAGTTTAGGCAAACGTCTCTGAGCTGTTTGGCTTTGGAATGTTTCATGTTTTCTGAGTGAGTAGGGTTTTGATATAACTTACGCTGTGGGTGTATGTGAGTAACAAGTCCCTCTCTAACCTAAATACTATGATTTATGTCGACTGTTGGCATTTTTCAGCATGTCCTATCCAAGTCCAGCCTATTTTATCACAAGAAACCCATTGGAATCAATAACCCAGCAGACTGTAGCCTCTGGTCAATCCAATCACTTTGCATGCCTCAATAGGCGCCATTTCGTTTGTATATACAATCAGGTGATTCATTTTAGAGGAAGGGATCCTAAGTCACTGTTTGCCAGTCCAAGAGCAGCACTGTATGAATATCAAATGCCTTGTTGTTCTGGGTCTACTCTCATTATATTTTAGAGCTGAAAGTCAAAAGATGAAAGTCTGGGTCAACACTCATTAAAATAACAGCCAGTATACCCTAGCCATATAAAAGGAAGGTGAACTGGAAGACCTCAGTGATACTCAAGAGACCTGTCACTAATTGTGTGGGAGGTTAAATCTACCTTTTGACTTTTCTCACATTGCAGCGGAGGGGGGAAAAACACTTTTTTGTTTTGTTACGCCACAGGAGCACAATCTGCCTCACAGCTTTGGCTGTCTCATGTGCAGTTTGAACAATGAACCTCCAGTTTTTGATAAAGCACTTAGGAGACGATGTTTTTGTCTGAGCCTACTCTATTGGAGGAGATAAAACCTAAATGAATAAACTGAGAGAACTCCGGTGCCCTTATACAAAAGTCTCTACATTTCATAGCCATAAATCAAGGACTGTGCGTCAGTAAATCAAAGCCCTTTATTTAATATATTATTTAAATAGCGTGTTGAATCTTAGCGTGTCACCTTGCTGAAGAGGTAGCTACACTGCCACTCATTTCAAATCCATGAAATACTGTGCTCTGCGCTTCTGAATGAGGTTCACCTTCATAGCCGCGCCGCAAAAAAACAAATGAAAGGACTATGCCATTCAAAAAAATGAGAAACATCAGGTTGTGGCTAGGAGGTTGTTCTCTTGCTTATTTCCTTTCTGTGATTCATGGTGTGAATGCGTTAGTGGCAAGATGTGAAATGGTACATATAGACGTGGGAGGAAGGCCTTGAGAAGCAGAAAGTGGTATTGTTGCTCTAATCCATTCAGAACAACTATTGTGGTTTAGGACTCCATCATCAGATGCCCTTGTGAGTGATATTGAACTCTTGCTTTCACAGGATGTTAAATTAAAAAGAATAAAATCAACTAAAATAAACTCTGCAGCCTTTTAAATATAATGATTAATAGCAGTTTTGTAGTGGTTTTCACACGGTTTTACCCACTGAAAAATTCAGGACTAGACTCATCCATGGGCCTTAAATCAACAAATGACATCATTAGGGTGATACTGTGTACAAGTACAGCTAGTTCTCTCAAGTGTATACATTTTTAAATGACAAGGTTGATTATGTTACCATAACTGTTTTTCTGATCTAAAATTAAGTCTTTGAGCAAGTAATTCACGGGAAATGAGGAAGGTAAAAGCAAATAAAATGCACCTCAAGGTAACAGAGAATAAATCAATACATATCAGAGGAAATCTTGACAATTAGCAGGTTTTTAAGACTGATTCCAATATGTAGGGCTGCAGCTGTCAAATATTTTAGTGATCGAATATTCTACTAAAAATTCCTTCGATTAATCAGATAAAACATATTTTTACTTGGTTAAAGAGCAATTATAAATGCACAAGAGGAAATAAGACATTTCACTTAATAATGCAGAACCAATTGGTTTCCATACTTAGATAATCAACAGTTTTATATCTTAAATTCACATGGTGCATAGCAACAAAATGTATTTTCTTTACAAAAGACATTCCCAGAGAGGCAATTGCAAACACAAATAAAAATAAACAAAACACAAATAGAAATAAAATACAAATGAAAATAAATTTAATTACTTTCAACTTAGTATTTCTTGTAAGTATCAAAAATATATGACATTAATAAATAAAAAAAGGCATAAACATTGCCTTTTTGTTGTCCAACTTCACTTTGGCAGCTATAAGTTTCAGAATTTACAGTTCAGACAGAACAGGAATGCTTTGTGGCATATAAGAGGCAAGAACATATGAACAAGAACTTGAACAAGTCCATGCATTAACTGTTTCACACATTTTTGGTGTGAGTGCTTGAAACTAATATATTCAGGAGAATCAAGGCAATGGTCACCCCTCCTTATCTGTCTCTCTCTTGGTGTGTAAACCTTTAAATGAGCACTTGATTGCAATGAAGGAAGGTGAGCATGTCGACGTGCTCAGGGCTGAGGCTTACCCTCTACTTTGAAGCAGTGTTACCCGCAGGAAGAGCTTTTATTTTGAAGTCTGTCGAAACAGGAAGTATCTTTATATTGTGTTGACAAAGAAAAAACTTTACATTCCAGATGTCAGTGCCAGTTACCTGTTCGTATTCTGTAAGAACTGCAGCATGTTTTAAAACACACGCTCGGTTTGAGAAGAACCACGCTGACACTGGTATGAAAACTGGATCGGTCTGATCAGCTGATACCGATCTGTAGATC
>JAPQRQ010000023.1:20992268-21002581 GCA_037367365.1 Apogon talboti | reverse complement strand
CCTTACAGACCCTGGAGACCACATTGGACCTCAGACTGGGGACTCACTGTCCTCACTGGGACTGTTACTGTCACTGTGTTGGAATGCTTGTGGAAATGACCAAAAATAGTCACTTGCACGATGAAGGGTTAAGACTGGAGGTTTTTAACTGTTGTGTTGAAATGAGGGCTGTTTCACACTGTTTGTGTCAGTGAAAGTACACTCAGGATCTGGTCCAGGTCTCTTTATAGTTCCTATTTATGTGTGTGTGTCTAAAATTCCACTTGTTCCAACTGTGAAATTGTATTATCTTGCAATGCATTTGCACCTGTGTGATACAGTTGGATACTGTGTAAATAGACTACCTGCACAGAGAACAGGAAGTGACCCCTTTCGGAGGTGAAGTTCTGGAGGGACATGTCAACAGGTTTGGTGGCACAGTTTGGCCCGCACAGCAGCTGGCCATTGTTGGAATTCTGCACCTTGTTGCACCGACCAACTTCTTCGCCTGGATTAGGGCTCTGCTGTCCATCTGTTGGGCGTCGGCTTACGTTTAAGCCCTGCCATTTCACAGGCCCGGCTCGAGCCAGCAATCCCACCAGGCAGCTTAGCTTCTCAATGACAGAAGGGTAACCTTTCTCTTGAAATTCAGCTTGGCAACATTATAGCAGTGTGAAAGTGATCTTACTCAGGGAGGTAAAGGTCAGACACTCATGGTTAAGATGGATTTATCCAAAGCATTTCTTTCAGTGTGTGTCTGGAGAAGTGCAGTAATAAGCATATTAAGAATTAATTTGGCTGGTATTTAGCTCATCTTTGGAACAGGTAATGTGGATCAATTGTAAATGGATTAATTCAGATGGAAAATTGAATATCATTGGCTGAAAAACATTATATTATTATAATATTATTGTTTACATTGTTTACACTACTACTACATTTGCACATTTTTATACTACTGTTTTATATTTTTCTAAATCTTAGCCTTTCATACAGTATATAATATTTTATACTTTTTTTAAAGATATGTCTGTATCTTATTGTGTTGTTATTTAGATGTAAGTGCACTGTCGCCGGCACAGACCACCTGCAATTTCATTGTACAACTTGTGTACTGACAATAAAGCCTATTCTATTCTATTCTATTCTATTACAATATTACATTACAATAACAACTACTACTGATAATTATAGTGATATAATAATCAAACATCATATATATTTGTTATTCATATTCAAGGGGGGGTATGAGGATGGGACATTCCTCAGAATGTGAAAGTTATGTAAATAAAACAGTAAATAAAATCAGCAGCTGGCTCTGTCCATTCAGGATTAGTCATACAGCTGACTAAGGACTTTGTAGGGGAATGGGCTTTACCAGCTTTTAACACTTTGTATCACAGATAATGTCAGCATCATCTGAGGGATTTTCCAGAAGCTTACAGGTATTTAACCGTGGTATTTAACAAGGAGCTCAGAGTAATGTCTTGTGACAGGTAAACTAAAGCTTTGGGCGATTGTTAGGCGTCAACAATGCCTCTCTTCAATTACACGTGATTGTTCTTATTGTGGAGAACATAATGATGACTGACAGCCTCATTTAGATGGATTTCAGGGCATGATGTTGCGTGTAAAAGCCACAAGTTGAAGAAAACCATCAAAACGACCCACCAAACTAATATCAAGGTGGTACAAAAAAAACCAAAACAATAGTTGAAAAGTTCCTAGAGGAATCTGATCCTATTAAAAGACACTAGATACTGAAAGCTGTGGCTTTGGAAAAGGACTGTGTGTCCAACTGTTGTAGGAACTGCCAGGTTCAAACGGTGATCAGGTGCAAAAATTCCTCAATCACTGAAGACTAATACCAATTATCATAGTTTCAACCTTGAAGTGTGAAGAGCTGCAGTTTATTCTTTGTGAGTAATTTCTTTAAAGAGAATCCGTTCGACAGTTGGAAATTGAACCTAAATGTGTGACACATACACTTATTACCCCTCCACAAAAACACAAAATGCAGAATACTGTTGATTTATCCAAAGGGAAAATTGAATTTATTTTCACTTTTCATTTGATCATAGTCATAAATCCACTGAGATTACATTTTTATCCACTTACTGAGAGCACAAAACACCATCCTTTTCTACCGCCAGCGTCAACGTCAGCGTCCCTGCGGATGCTCTCACAGAGACATTCATCTCACATTCATTGATCTGTGTATTACTGGACTCGGACCAGTGGGTCATCATTTATTGAGTACTGTTGTTTTACCTTCCCTCAACCACATTTCTTCCTTTAAGAAGCACGCCCCCTCTCACTTCACCTCAATTAATGTAATTCTCTGGAAGCTCACCGGAGTGCTGATTGGAATGAAGAGCTGCACTGACGCTACACGCCTGCACGGGGATGATAAGGCCAGATCAGTAACAAAACTGAGCTGCAAAGGTTTATCCATGGACGGCATTCTTCATGTTAATGTGTCCCTGTCTTTACTTGTGTCCCTGTATATTCAGGGCTCAAACCATGTGCAATAAAAGTTGAAGGAGATCTTTGATGAAAATTGATCCACAACGACATGAATTAAAAAGAAACAACTGTGCCAGCTTTAGGAACAAGCACATAATAATCCTTTATTTTGATGATCTAATAAAGCAGAGTGCTGTTGTATGCTGATGTCCAGAGGACTGCAAGGACATATAACCTGCTGAAGTTGCAGACAGAAAGCTTTACCAACAAGGGATTGTGATTTGATCACTTTCCCGATGGACTTAAGTGTCACTGTTAATAGAATTAGACATAATAGCATCTCATCAAGTGACATCCAATATGCAATAGCCACATGATAGAGGGTGACAGATGGAACTGTAAGCTTGTGATCAGGTCACTCCTTCTTCTTAGGTGTCTTAACATGCCATCCGAAGCATTTCAGTGGGCTCAGGGTTTACTGGATTAGTGTTTTATACAATATAAAGGATCAAGTATGGCTGCAGACGGCATTTTTCAGTGACGTACAATAACCTAAGCAATTCTGAAATAATTTGGTTTGCCTTGATTACTGTTGGTATCATCCAATTCCTGATTTGAACTTTGACCTTAATGGAAATAAAATGAAATTGAGTGAATCAATCCTATCTGTCCCTCCCCCCGTTTTTTTGATCAGTGAGATGTCCGGTTGTCTGTTGGTTCAGTGACTAGTTGTGACCGAAACAGCAGTAACGTGTCACTCCACCATTAATGTCAGATGCTGTCTTCATCTGTCACATGTAATAAGGCTCATGGAATCTGCTGAAGCACAAGAACTGTGAATTATCCCTCTCCGTGAACCCTCTTAAAATGAGGACAAGGCGTCATGTGAGCGCTCAGCAATCGACTTTAAAGCAAATTTAGAGCAGAGATGAAAGTGCATGTGCTGACCAAATGTTATGTATTGTGACAACAGTCTTCACACATAGACAGAAATCCCCCAGAGAAGTATCTTAGGATGAGTGTGAAATTAGTTGTGAAGGATTGTGTTTGTGGGTTTTTTGTTTTTGTTTTTTTTTACACATTTCATTTGGTCTGTGAACTGCATTTTAACTGTGTGCATGAATATTGCAAACAAGGTCTTTAAGTTATATTAAATAATTCATAGGTCATTACACTTTTAGTTTATTTGCATTTGCCTACGGAGCACCTTATACCTTTAAATATTCACAATCAGTGTAATCACTGTATGCAAATCGTAGCATAAAAGGATCCCATGTTCTCTACACACTACATCCCTTGTGCCATTTGGTTCTTTGCATATAAATAGCATTTCTGTAATTATAAAATTAATGGGTAATTGCTTCATTATTGGAGGGTTGGAGGCTTTCTAACAGATGGCATTGAAATTAAATATGGTTTGTTATTTTGCTCTTAAACCCTGTATTTATCTCTCTGTATCCAACCCCCTGGTGGTGTACGGTCTATATTTTATGGTAAAAGATTGCATGAGCTGAGTGTCAACCACAGCACATGCATCACACTTGACACCATCAGTCTTTGATTGCATCCTCCTGATAGCGCCGCTCTACCCCCTACCAACTCACACAGACAGTTCCCAGAGTAGAAAAGGACGACTGCGCTGTGGTACCAGTACAAACTGCACATGTGTATGTGACGCAGCAGGAATTGGATTACCGTGTGAAAAATGCTCTTAATTCCACTTGAGGCTGCACCCGTTCAGGTCATATCAGGGTGATAGCACTGATTTGATTGATCCTGTGCAAAGCGTGCATTGGAAACGGCGTATATGACATCCACAGCATGTACAATGAAGGTGCAAAGCAAGATGGATGTAGATTACCAAAATTATAGGCTCTTTGATTGTGCAGCTACAGTCTGTGTTTTTAACGTCAGTGTCACAAACAGGTCTGTATTAATGCGCTGCATTCACAGACGCTCCCAAAACCTTTGGAGGTTCTGTGTGTAAAAGTGAACAATGCAAAATGCAAAGCTGTCAGCATTCTCAATTATGCAAGCGCGTACCTTATTCCCTGTGACCTCCCACCACTATTCATCTCGCCTCTGTGGCATGAATATTGCAGCAGGACTCATACGTACTGTTCACCATAAAACTGTGTCACATGGAAACAGCATCTGCTCCGTCACGTTTAGCATAACAAGCGCACCTGAAAAAAACACTGCTTCAAAGGCGACAGCAAAATGTTTAAATGACCTGTATAGTGTAGCTCCCCTTTTCAGTGACATACCATGATTTAGATTTCTATCAGAGTGATGGAAATGACCCCATTGCTCAGTCATATAAAAGCGAAATGCCATGTGACTCCATCTGATGTTTATTCAGCGTTCATGTACGTTCATCTGCCTCTGTTGGATTAATATCGGCAAATCCAAGTGATTATTGTTGGGTCAACCTGAGTTCATTTGGCCTTAATGTTACATTTTGCGTCCCTGTGTTTCCCCAGGTAACCGATAAGATGGCGGCCAGGGAAGCGACTGGGCACAGCTACCTGGTGGCTTGCTGGCAGCCCATCCTAATCCTGATGCTGGGCACCGTGCTGTCTGGATCCACCACAGGCTGCCCATCCCGCTGCGAGTGCAATGTTCAAGAGCGATCTGTGATGTGCCACCGCAAGAAGCTCATGACAGTCCCAGAGGGCATTCCTGCAGAAACACGACTGCTGGATCTCAGCAAGAACCGCATTAGAACCATAAACCCAGATGAGTTTTCCATCTTTCCCAACCTTGAACACCTGGAGCTCAGTGAAAACACAATCTCTACTATTGAACCTGGGGCATTTAACAACTTGTATGGCTTGCGGACACTGGGACTCCGGAGCAACAAGCTGAAGCTGATCCAGCTTGGTGTGTTCACAGGCCTGAGCAACCTCACTCAACTGGACATAAGTGAGAACAAGATTGTCATCCTGTTGGACTACATGTTCCAGGATTTGTACAACCTTCGGTCCTTAGAGGTCGGTGATAATGATCTGGTTTTCATCTCCCACCGGGCTTTCCATGGTCTAAGTAGCCTTGAGCACCTGAGTCTTGAAAAGTGCAACTTGTCCTCTGTTCCAACAGAGGCTTTTACCCACCTCCACAGTTTGATCACTCTCAGGCTGCGCCACCTTAATATCAACGTCATACGGGATTACTCCTTCAAACGGCTCTATCGGCTCAAGGTCTTGGAAATAGCAAATTGGCCATATCTGGATACGATGACTCCAAATTGTTTGTATGGATTAAACCTCACCTCCTTGACCATTGCAAATGCAAACCTGACCACAATTCCTTATGTCGCCCTGCGGCACTTGGTCTACTTGCGCTTTCTTAACCTTTCATATAACCCTATACATACCATTGAGGGAAATAAACTCCACGATCTTCTGCGTCTGCAGGAATTACACCTGGTAGGAGGCAGACTGGCAATGATCGAGCCCTACTCATTCCGAGGTCTGAACTACCTGAAGATTTTAAATGTGTCTGGGAACTCTCTTAGTACATTAGAGGAATCTGCTTTCCATTCAGTTGGCAACCTGGAAACCCTGGCTCTGTATGATAATCCTTTGGCCTGCGACTGCCGACTGTTGTGGGTCTTCCGCAGACGCTGGAGACTGAACTTCAACAGGCAGCAGCCCACTTGTGCCTCTCCAGAGTTTGTCCAAGGCAAAGAATTCAAGGACTTTCCAGACGTCCTGCAGCCTAACTACTTTACGTGTCGCAAGTCCAGAATTAGGGATCGCAAACCCCAGCAGAAATTTGTTGACGAGGGAGCCATTGTTCATTTCGCTTGCCAAGCAGATGGAGATCCTGCTCCAGTGATAATGTGGCTCTCCCCACAGAAAAAGTTTATCACCACTAAGACAATTGGAAGGCTCTCTGTGCTGCCAGATGGTACCCTTGAAGTGCGATATGCCCAGATTCAAGACAATGGTACATACGTGTGCATAGCTAGCAATGCAGGTGGAAATGACACTTCTCTTGCTCACCTGCACATCCACAGCTATTCTCCTGACTGGCCACACCAGCCCAACAAGACATTTGCCTTTATCTCAAACCAGCCCACAGAAACGGGTGCTAATGGTACGCGCGCCAACGTCCCTTTCCCCTTTGATATAAAGACGCTGATCATTGCAACCACGATGGGCTTCATCTCTTTTCTCGGTGTCGTCTTGTTTTGCTTGGTACTGCTCTTCCTGTGGAGCAGAGGGAAAGGCAACACTAAACACAACATTGAAATTGAGTATGTGCCACGGAAATCAGATGCTGGCATTAGCAGCAGCACCGTGGATGCTCCTCGCAAGTTCAACATGAAAATGATTTAACTGATCGGTGGAATATATGAATTTTGAACTAAAAATAAGACTAAGAGAAAAGAAGACATTGTCTTTCCTCTCATACAAACCTGTGGATCCTGGTCTGTTAACATAGAGTAATATGTTCTTTTGTTTTTTTTTCCCTGACTGAATCACTTGAGAGGACTTGACTTTCTAAAGTGAGAGGGAATGAAAGCACAGCGAGTGCTGCAGAGCGTCGGTGGTTTGTCTACGGCCTGGGAGGGCATTACTGAAAGGCAGATGGGTCATAATCAGTTCAATTCAATGTGTCAGAAAAGGAACAAAACATCTTCAAACCGCCAGAATGTGAGGGGCAGATCATATTTTGGCCATTGCTGGTTTGTGTCTGTATTTTTTATTTAGTGTTAGTGGGTTTTTTTCTTTTTTTCCAAAGTTAGATATCAAGTTAGAAATGAGATTTATATGGGTTGATGAGCACATTTAAACAATGTTGACCCATTTCAAGCACATCATTATCACAACACATCAGTATCACAAATGCTCTGTGCTACATGTGGTCTTTTTTTCCTTTCCTTTAGTGATGAGTGTTCTGTAATCCATCAGATGTATGAGTCTGTGCCACATTACCTGAAAGAAAGATTATGCCCCAGAAATTAACAGAAATATATATAAGTGTACAACAAATTAGTTTAATATCAGGAATACAAAATTGTAATGAGTTGAATTGAATGTCACAACAACTGTATTGTGTTTACATGTGCCATTCTGCAACACTGATTTCCAAATTGTACACAAATATAAGTGCTCTGGAAACACATAGACTGAGTAACATAGGAATGCATTAGTACAGTTACAGTTTTCATGACTAATAACAGTTTTCAGTACTGCAGTGTAAAAATTCACAGCAAGGTGTGTAAGAATAATTTTTACAAATGTATTGTTTCATGTTGAAAAGTAGCAGAAAATGAAGTTGTTACATGTGGCTTTTAATGAGATTTTTACCCCTGGAAACATTCCCTGATATACATGGTCTTTTTCAGCCTGGTATCTGATATCAGTGTCTGCATCACTCATCCCTGATTTTCCTAATATAACCTCGACAGTGTATCCACATGAACTGAGGGAAGGATACAGAGGGAAATGTGAGCTGTTGTTAATTAGCTGATGACTACCAGCAACAGTGGCGCCGTCTTTCCTGAGGTTCTACTGTTTAACTGAATTGTTGGCATGGGTACCTTGATACTATAATGATAATCCCTGACCTTTTAAATTGCATTTCAAAAACTATTATGTAATAGTATTATTTTGTGCTCAACATGATTGTGACAAATTAAAGTTGTGGTGCTCATGTTTCCTGATAAAATGTGCTCCTCAAGCTGTAGAATATTTTCTTTTTTTTTTGGTGTATTTTTTATTTATTTATTTATTTTTAATTTTGATTGTTTTAAAAAATGATGATTTCTTTATGCAGATGCTCCCCCCCCATTAAAGCCATGGAAATAATACCTTCCAGGATCATTTACAGGTTTGATACTCCCCAGAAATGTGCAGTGTTGGTCAGGGGAAAAGAACAGCCACATGTTCTGCTCCCAGTTGGTCCTGCAGAGAACAGATGAGGCTGCAGCCCTACCTTTTCAAATACACACTGTGGACATCTGGGCTTTGCAAACGTGTGTGAGGATAAAGGCTAAATTATTTATGATGGATGACATTACAGACAACGACACAGTAATGGGCTGGAAGTATGGACTGAATATGCAGATGGTTGGAGTTACACAGATGGTTTCACCCATGGAGCAATCTGAAGCAGCTTTGGTGTAATCCGTTTTGCATAAAGGAAAAAAAAAAACACTGGATATGGCTCATGGTTCTCCCTCTTGCTGATTATGAATGCTCTCTACGTTCAAAGTGTGGCTACTGTACCTAGCCTTTTTTTTTGGCCCTGAGTGATCTTGGGATTCTGTTTTCCGTTTCTGTTTTTTTATTTTATTTTAACCCTGGACTATATCGACCATGTAGTCCGAGCCAACTTTTTACAAAAAAAGATACTAAAAAGAAATCTATGGAAAATACATTCAAATTGTTCTGTGCAATAAAGGTAATATGCAGATTTTTTTTTAATTAACAAAATTTTGTTGATGTTGAATTGTTCAGAATATGGTATGTTGTATTAAACAATCTATGGACTTTTTTAAACACATGATGGTCCTATCTTGATTTAAACAGTGCAGCTCAGACAGACTCGGCTGTCCTGTCTACAGCCCAGAATGACAGCTGTGTATTTGTGGGGTGTTGACAATGTAGGTTCCCTTTAATTTTTTTGCTACTGGAGCAAAACCTACAGTCAAGGTGAACATTTAAGTGTAGTTTTGTGTATAAATGATCCGTTGAACATTTTAATGTTTGATTTCTTTGATTGAAAAACTCATTAAAGAAATGATGCGGCCTGTAAGGTAATTTAATCATATGTTTCAGCGCTAATTATTTGTTTACAGGGGAATTGGTAGTTCACTCGCTCACTTGTCTGGCCTGTAAAGATTAATTAACCACCATTACGAAAGGATCACAGACAATTTGAAAGCTACAGGAAGTGTTATTCATTTATGTTGCACATTTGTAATCAGTAAAAGACAAAGTTTCTAGGTAATTAGGTAGTTCAAAATGAAAAACAATAGTGGCTGCTTCACACTGGATAACAGTTTCTTTGTGGAAACAGGACTAAATTAGGTTACCTTTTGAAGGTTATTGGAAATGACCAGGGATACGACGAGGACAGCCTAGTTTTATAAAGCACGGTGCTCCTCTGCATTAAGTTTGGATCTTTGTCTCATTCCTTTTTATTCTACTTTCTTGCTGCCTTGGTTTGGAATCCATTGGGACTTTTGACGTTCCTTTTATCCTCAAGCTGTATCAAAGCATGCACATTTATCATCTGACTTGAAAACAGACAAGCAGAATAGAAGAGGAGAGCTATTCTTGAGGCTTTAGAGCCCCAGGGAGTAATGGAAACATCCATTGTTTTCTTTCCCAGATATTAGATCTGTGCTTAAAATTCTAG
The DNA here is from genome assembly GCA_037367365.1 of Apogon talboti. Taxonomy (NCBI): domain Eukaryota; kingdom Metazoa; phylum Chordata; class Actinopteri; order Kurtiformes; family Apogonidae; genus Apogon; species Apogon talboti. The sequence goes on along the minus strand of JAPQRQ010000023.1, from coordinate 20,992,762 downwards.
GTCAGGAACAGGCTGATGGATGCTGACACTGTGCGACAAGTCGCCTCTCCTCAACTGAGCATGAAAATAGAGACACACCTCTGGGTGTTCCTTGCACTCATCCAAATCCATGTGCTTAGCGACATCTGGGAAGCACTTCATGTGAGCAAACAAAGTGTTGAACTGGCTGTTGGCAGCGTCTTTGTATCACAACAGAAATTTTAAAAGCCTAAGATAAAATACAAGTCATCTGTGTTAGTGTTGAAATGTCACAGCAGGTTTCCCACTTATCCGTGTCAAAGAGACAAACAGAAGGTGCTGTTTATTACTGTACCATGTGAGTTTACTATAAAACCTATTTAACCCTTAAAGACCCAAACATCCACCGGTGACCAGAACCATCCACTGATCTAAACTGTTTAATACCTGCTGATCCAATAATCCTATCAATACGTGTCAATAATTGGTGTAAATACAGTTATTCATCTGTTCATGGTCATCAGATATGACCCATT
>JAPQRQ010000023.1:20697433-20708573 GCA_037367365.1 Apogon talboti | reverse complement strand
TTGTTTTGTATCCCAGACCCCTGTTAGAAAAGAAACACCTGGATTCAACGTGTCCACATACTTTTGTCCATATAGTGAATAAAGTCATTTGTTAGTTTTCACTTCCATTTCAACTCTTACCATGAACCATCGTCCTCGGTTCAATGACCTGCCACTCAGTCCACAGTGAAGAAATAACTGAAGAGTTAGGGTCATGAGTGGACGCCGCTTGATTTTTACGGGGTCACAAAGTCGTTGGGAAATAATAAGATTTGGACAAAAATCAGGACGCCATCAGGACGAGTTAGTGAAGAAAATCAAATGAGTTTTATTGTGAAATTCAACAAATGACATGATTCTCAATGGGATGAGATGATGTTTTTCACCTTGGCTACAAAATATGTTCTTACTGAGGGTTTTTTAGAATAGAATGACAATAAACAATACTCTGAAAACACATTCATACATACATACATATAACGCACAAGGCACAATTAATTTTTTCAGTCGGTTAAAAAGTTAAAAAGTTAAATATTTCAGTTAATAGGTTAAAAATAAACAATATTATTGCACATAACAAACCAATATGTCAGAAAATAAGAATAAAACGAGAATAAGATAACAAAAACTAAAAAGTAAAATAAGAAAATTGAATATAAAACTTTGCAAAAGTAAAATAAGAATAGAACCACCAACCATTCAATAGTTTGGTTTTACAATCTTTTAGACTTGTTTTACCAAATTTGAGTCTGTTTTAGCATCTTTTAGTTGAGTTTTACCACCTTTTATCCTGCTTTTACTAGGTTTTTGTTTGTTAAAACCACCTCTAAGTTTGGTTTTGCTTTACTTGAATCCAGTTTAATCATCTTTAAGTCTGATTTAACCATTAAATAGTTTGGTTTTACAATCTTTTAGACTCATTTTACCAAATCTTAGTCTCTTTTAGCATCTTTTAGTTTGGTTTTACCATCTTTTGGTTCATTTTTCCCACCTTTTATTTGACCTTTACCATCTTTTATACTGGTTTTCCAAATGAGCTCTATACTTTATTCAGTGAGTGATCCAGTCTGTTTACACATAACGTTGATTCGTTGCTGTGGTTGGTCATGGTTTTGGTCCATGTGTGTCTCTGGTACCACATTTACAGATATTGTCCAATCAGATAAATCGGTCACACGTACATAGTTGATGGGAATCTACTGCTGATGTTTGATGACGTTACTGCAGAAGGGGAGGTGACGGGTTGGATAGAAGCATCAGATGCAACTGTTTAACCTGAAACATATGAAAAATATCTAACGCAGCAGCGAGAGGAGGATGAAGACGGAGTGAACGATGGAGACGAGGTTGAAGAAAAGGAGAAAAGACTGAGGAGACAAAAAGACACACTGAAACAAAGACTGTAAAGTGATTCGCCGAGAAACAAAAAGGAAAGACGGATGAGAGAAGGAGTGGGAAAGACGAATGCTCAGAGGAATGTGGACCGACAGAAGGAGATTGGCTTTTATTGATAGCAGCGTTTTAACTCTCGCCGCCGCGTTCACTCGCTGCATTAGCCAGAACAGTAAATGCTTTCACTCACAAAGACCTCATATATCCTCCATTTGTTTACCGCTGCTGAATATTTTAAGAGTAAAGCTTTCATCCCTAAAATGTCGCCGTGTGTCGGGCGGCAAAAAAGCCCCGACTGCGTCTAATAACTTACAATAATCAATAAGAGCCGATGATGTCAGCGCTAATCCATTTTCATGTCTGGAGGCCGCTCTGCTGTTTCTACCACAGGGATTCAGTTTCCTGTTGAACCCAGTGTGTCTTTAATTTGTTTTTAATGAGTTTATCTTGACCCATTTGGATCCTGAAGTCAGTTTAGGTTCAGTTTGACTCATTGGAGTTTGTTAAGAAGTGATTTATTCCATATAAGGCATGAAACGCATTCACATCAGCAGGTGTTTTTACAGCTGAAAGGGAAATCTAATGAGTGTCATGATTAAGATGAATGATGTTTGTGACATATATGACATTATTGAGGTTTTAGAGCAGGGGTGTCACACATACGGCCCGTGGGCCAAAACCTGCACCCCAAAGAGTCCAACCCCTCCCATGAAATGCAACAATTACACTGAAGATGTTAACAATCAGTGATGTTAAAATAATGTTAGTTCAGGTTCCACATTCAGACCAATCTGATCTAAAGTGGATCAGAACCAGTTAAATATCAACAGAATAACCTAGAAATAATGACAAATATAAATATTCTTTTTGATTTAATGCAAAAGAAACATAGAATTCTGAAAATATTTACATTTACAATTGCAATTTTATCAATTTTCTGCCTCAGTTTGTTATATGTTTGTAAGAATACTTTGTATATGTAATTTTTTTCCTAATGTAATTTTCCTTTTATTTATTTATTATTTTACTGGTCAATCATAGTGATCTGAATGTGGAACCTGAATGAACGTGAGTTTGACATCCCTGGATTATGAACGTAGTTTGCGCAGATATAAGTTAGAGTTTTTACTGGAACTAGTCTACAGAGGAAGGCCCAATCCCATTTCACCCCTTGGCCCTCCCCCTTACCCCTACCCCTTGGCCCTTGTACTTAGTACTACCCGTTGCAACGGACTTGCAGATCTGCATCCTCCATATTTGTGGTTTATGTTCAACGTGGATGGTTTGGAACGCTTTGAGGTGGGATGTAGTTCACTCCAGGTGGGATATATATTCTACATCCCAGCACTTTTAGAATTGGTTCGTCATCATCATTATCATGTTTATACGTAGTGTTTCTGTTTCCACCTCCAGTAAATGGAACCGATGAATCAAAAACCAGTCCAGTTGAACTTCAAAAACAACTGAGGATGAACATTGACAAGGACAAATGAGAACTTAAACAAAACCAAACTGAACAAAAGGATCACTCATGTTTTATTGTCTTCTATAAAATCAAAAACCCAACTTGTTTCAAGCACAAAATGAATAAAATTAATTCTTTCACTCTTTCTTTCACTCCTTCAATGAAGGAACGGATCAACTCACCACTTCTCCAATAGAATTATAACTAGAACTCTGTAACTGGTAAATATTTGCCCATTTATCTTCATTTTCACCTCATTTCTATGATCACTTCCTGAGTGCTGACCTCTGTGACCTCTGACCCTGTTTCAGGTCGCCACAGAGACAAGCAACAGCCCAGAAACTGTCGTTGTGGTGATTGTGGTCGTCAGACTAAATTGCTGTTTGAATGCGTGTGGTTTTACCATCGATGTCACAAACACAGCAGTTAGATGTGTGGGAGCCTCGTCTTACTTTATAGTCGGCTTCCATTTTCAGTCAATTGCTCTAAAAGCCCTTAACGAATCCCGCTGACTTTCAGACCAATTTATATGTGATGTTAAAAACCCCAGAGCAGGAAACAGATGGATTGTGGGTCGGAGGAGGCGGCGGTGATGTGACCCCGCGGTGGAACCTGTGTACTGTAACTGGTGTTGAGTACAGGATGAGAGCGGATTCAGCTGTTTTTAAAGGCACGATTATCACCGAGGTGTTGGTCTGCAGACTCGTCTTTAAGCCCAGGACACACATTCAGCTACAGGTCGGACAAACAGCACGACAAACACACAACAACAACACACTCACAGAGTTTCTGTTGTTTTTTGCTGTGTAATATCATTTGGAAGTAGCCACACAAGAGAGGAAAAGTGAAATGTTAAAGCTGCAGGAGCTGAAATCAGGGGGAAAAAGTGACGGATCTGTGAATAAACTCCTTCCCTCTGCAGATTCTCTCTGTTCAGATATAAATATAAAGACAGGTGGGAAAGAGGAGATGCTCTTTCAGTCCCATCAGTGATTGGTTATTACCTTTAGATTCATGTCGATTTTCTACAGCCTGAAAACAGAGTCCAGAGAACGGGATAAATGTCTGGTTTCCTCTTAGACACTGGAATTAAGTCACAAGGAGGGAAATACGACAGAAACTCATACGATACTTTATGATACGATACTTTATGATACGATACGGTATGGTATGATATTTATTTATTTATTTGACCTTTATTTTACCAGGTGAAATCAATTGAGAACAGCTTCTCATCTACAATGATGACCTGTCAAGATGCCCCAGCAGCCAAGAACAAAAAAAAAAACCAAGACAAAGCAAAACAAAACAAAACAATAAGAAAAACAGATAAAAGGAGACAGCACAGATGAATCCAGGACTCACATCCAATGATGAAGAGACTATGACGTTAAAAACATAAGTAACTACTAGACGGTGTGTTAAAAAACAACATAAATAAATGCTAAAGTGTGTGAGGAGAGAGCAGAAAGGAGTCAGCATGTGCAACGGTCAACTAGAGAATGTTGTAGTTTCAGTTTAAACATACGGAGTGATGGGAAAGCTGAAAGTTTAAAGGATTTTTTAAAGGAGTTCCAATGACTTGCTGCAGCAAAACGAAAGGAATTCTGGCCGAAGACAGTGTGGGTTTTTGGAATAGATAGAGTAATGAAATCGCTGGACCTCAGGTGGTAGTTATTGTGGGAAAGGTGCAAGAGGTAAGAGAGGTATTGAGGTGTTTTCCTTAGAAGAGTCTTGTAGATAAGTAGAAACCAATAATGGAGTCGCCTGGTGTGGAGGAACAATACAATACTTTATGGTACTATACAATATGGTACGGTATGATATGATATGTTTTGATATAATACAGTTACAATATGGTACGATACGGTACAATACATTATAATACGATATGGTACGATGCGTTATGAAACTATAAGATATGATATTGTACGTTATGATACAGTACGATGCATTGTGATACGGTACAGTATGGTATGATACTGTCAGATACGTTGGATGCAATACGTTACAATACAGTATCTTCAGGTGTGATACGATATTTTACAATCCTGTACAATACATTATGTTACAATTACAATACGGTACAATACTGCATGACACGATAAGATTAGTCCCAAGACAGGGAAATTTGCAATTACACAAGAAAAAAAACATCAACATGTGAAGGAAAATCTCCAGTTTTTCCTCTTAAGCTGCCGTTAGTCCCCAATTGTGTTTCCACGGTAACACCACGCAACACTTGTAGCAATATGCACATTCTATACATCCATGTAACCAGAAGAACATCAGTAAAAGCTCAACCAAACCAATTTTCATGAAACAGAACACAACTCAAACAACAAACACTTACATGGACAAATGTGTAAACCAGTCTAACAGTCTGAGACCAGCGTACGTCAGGAATAATGGAAGAAAAACAAACAGAACAATGAGGCCAACTCTGCAGCGCTAAGCTAACAGCGCTAAGCTAACACTAAGCAGATCCAAGAGGACAAGGATTATTTCTCTACCAATAAGTGAAAATGTAAGATAAAATATACAAGGTGTTAAAAGAAAACAACGTTAAAGATGTGAAATGAGGTAAAAACACATCAAACCATGAAAACCAAACAGTAAATGAAACTGGATCATGGAAACATAGGCATCATGATGTTAGAAATTCTGTCACAGACACTGAAAACTGATGTGAAGTTAATGTTCATTGTTTTCAGTCTTGCTGAAGAATGGTTTAATAGTCTTCATGTCCATCAAATAAAGGCTGGTACAAACAGTATCTGAACTTTTCCACTTGTTTAGTCGTAAAAACCACCAACTCCAACATAATCCACTAATAAGTTTCTCAGAGTTTTGTTACTGTGAGATTGAAAACAGTGAAGATGCATCAGAGTGGACGGATAGTTTCACCAGGTTTCACTCAACAACAACATGACCTAGACCTTAGAAAGAGGTGTGGGTTTTCTGTACAAGCGCGTTTCCCTCCAGTCCACCAGACGGGCCCTGTGTGGTCCCTGGACCCCAGGTTGGGAAACCTTGGCCTTGAGATCCGGAGGAAAGTGATCTCCAAACACCGCCTCAGCTCAAGGTGTTGAAGAACTCACCTCGTTGAGTTCCATATGTGGTGGAGTTTACTAAATTCAACTGGACAGACTGTAGACTGTAGATGAAGAGAGGATGGAGAGAGAGGAGGAGGAGGAGGAGAAGGAAGAGGAGATGGAGGAAAAGGAAGAGGAGGAGAAGGTGGAGAAGGAAGAGGAAGAGGAGAAGGAAGAGGAGGAGAAAGAGTAGAAGGAAGAGGAGGAGAAGGAGGAGGAGGAGGAGGAGGAAGAGAAGGAGGAAGAGAAGGAGGAAGAGGAGGAGGAAGAGGAGGAGGAAGAGAAGGAGGAAGAGGAGGAGGAGGAGGAAGAGGAGAAAGAGGAGGAGGAGGAGAAGGAGGAAGAGGAGGAGGAAGAGGAGGAGGAGAAGGAGGAAGAGGAGGAGGATTAGGAGAAGGAGAAGGAGAAAGAGGAGGAAGAGGAGGAGGAAGAGGAGGAGGAGGAGGAGGAGGAGGAGCAGTATTATGTAGACTTTTAAAGGCTAGACAAAGATAAACGTTTTCCTAGCTCCAAAGTTTATGTTTATTTAAGACAGACAGGTTTGGAAGCGGTTTGGGTTCTGATCCTGGACATTTAAAGCACTTTTATACAAAGTGTTGAGGGCTTTAGTGTAGTTTTACTCACATGTGCCCACTCGTCAGACTGCGTGGCGTAACTACCACATTTATATGTAATTTAGCTGTGATAATGCTCAGTACATTCCTAACAAATCCAAATTTACTGAAATTCAACCTCTTTGACAGTTTCTTCACATAAGTTTTGAAAGACAGTGGAATCAGTTCACAGTTGGATCCTTAAATTCAGACACAATATGTAATTTACACAATTACATGTGGAGTCGTACACATCCATTTGGAAGAGGACATGCAGTTTTTGAAATGTTCAAATACAATGTGTCTTTTTCTGCATTTATACCATTTAACTGAAAGTGTCATAAGTGTGGAAGTGTAGCTCATTTATGAATTGGAAGTATTAGGCCTAATGATTACTACATATACTCAATTAATATTTATGTAATGTAACATCTTCCTAAAAATGTGTATAGCCTCATACAATAAGAACATTCCTAATCACCACTTATGACCCACTACAGTATTGGGTATCAGTACTTAGGTGTGTGTTTACTCATCACATTATGTCATTTGGTCAAGTGCCTTTCGCATCATTTGCAACATCCAATAGAATTCAGTGATATTCCATAGATTGGCCATGTGATGTAAAGTAAAGACTTTTGGTTAGGGTGATTAAGTCAGAATACCAAAATATGTGGACTTCAGTACCTGTATCTATCTCATGCTGTGTTTAGTTTTGCACGTTCTTATTTTAGTCAGTCTCCTGTGTTTATTTCTAACCCTTAACTTGATCCCTTTCTAACCATACACACATTGGTTTTGCACTCAACCATAGCTATAGCATTGTTACTCCACACTCTAATGAACAGCTCCTATCCCAGTCAGATTCTATGTGTTAGAAACCCACACCTTAGCTGAGGATCGGTATGTAACAACTTAGAAGTGAGAATGTGTAATGTATGTGTGACACAGATCAAAATAGACAGTTTTACCCCCCCTTCCCTTATGTAGTGTCTGTTTGTGGCTTAATATAACATGTTCACCAACTAGTGAATGTGACACGATCACACACAACATAACGAGAATACACAAGATGTTGTTAGTTTGTTGTGAGGTTGAATGTTGTCAATCACTGCATGCACAGCATGAAAAGCTGCTATTCTGTAGCAGAGCAGGAGCCCACAACACAAAACAAGTGTTTTTACTGATGCATACAGCTATATGTTCTGTCCTCACTTCCCAAAGTAAAGTAAAAATCACCTAAAGGAGATTTTTTTTGTTGTTGTTGTTGTTGTTGTGTGAAGTGATTTCCACCCACACAGCTCCAGGAAATAGCCTGGTCCCATTTATAACAAAATCTGAGCTCAACAGTATTTACCCTAGTTACATGGTTTGTTTCTTCTGCAGGGCCATGTGCCTGTGAGACCGAAGTCAGGGCTGAGTCCCACCATGGTGTACAGACCTCTGTACACGAGTTGTACAGACCTTTCTGTGCGGGAACAAATACATACTTCACTCAGAACCTTCCTACAGAGTTGTGAGATTGTGTGGGGGTGTTTGAGCTTTGTTGAGAAATAATGTTTATTTCTCTGTTTCTTGGCTTTGCTCTCACCATCACCCTTTATTCAATCTACTGTTTGTTGATTTTAACAATGACACCACACAAGTGTAACAACTCATTTGACAAGTGGGAAAATCTATTAAGAGGAAAACATATGGCAAATAAGGACTTGATATCGCCATAGAGAGCAGTGTTGACAATCCACTACTATCCATCTATCTATCCATCTATCTATCCATCCATCATCCATCCATCATCCATCCATCATCCATCCATCCATTACCCATATGTAGGGTCATCCTCCTTTAGAAGTCAAATTCTGTCCTAACTACTTGCTGGGGTATTTTTTTAAAGCAATTCTCAAAGAAACTGAACTGTGAATTTAGTCATCAAAATGGACTTGTCATAGATTGCAATGTATAACAATGGATTACAAATGACTGTGAAACCAATAATTATCATTCTCTATCCCTGTGTCTAAACCAAAGCCTCAAAGGTGTTGGGTTTGGACGTACAGGTCTTTGTCTAGTCGGAGGAGGGTGCCTTGTGATGGAAACGGAGAGCTGACACCGATGGCTGGAGGTGATTGGCCTTTTCGTCGTCCATTAAATTAAAGTCCCCGGTGTAAAATTGACCTTCTCTTTATTACCATGTGCATAAATGACAACCTTAAAAAAATCATTAACACTACTTGAAATAACAGAGAACACTATGTACGAATATATTACCTTTTTTTTGCACAATCTTTGATATGGAGCTTGCTGTGAGTAATTAAAAGCGCCAAGCCTGAACATTGCTGGCCAGAGTCTTGACACAGATGAGGTCTTTGACATTTTCACCCACTGGTCTTACACTGAGAAAAGGTCAAACAATTACATGTTCTGCTCAGGCCAGTGTCATGTCATGTGTACATACAGGGCCGTTAGACGTCTGCTATAAATAAGACCGGTGGATGGTTCCCTCATCCGTCCTAGATCATTTCCTTGTACAACAGTGTATGTCCTGCAACTTCAGGCAGTATTATGGCATTTTACATATGTGGAAAAAGGAAACTTTTATTAACCCTTTAAGGCCTGAGTCATGGTTCCAGGTAAAGGTGTCTGTTCAGGTCCATTACAGCTGCTGTCAGTATGTGTGTGTGTTCCTGTTCTTCAGTGGTTTTGTTTGACTGTGTGTTTTAGGTCAAAACAGGTGGAAGAACAGAAAAAGACAAAGACAGGAAGTGAAGTTGGACAGGTTTTTACTGAAGAAGGCACTCAATTAGAGATTTAGGATGTTGAACATCAACTGTGAACTGGAACACACTGAACAACAACAAGGGTTTGAGTTTGGGCCCAGTAGGGTTAGTTTGGGGCTCTTTTTTTCTAAACCAGTCCAGCTGCTTTTGGACACCTGGTTGAACTCCAGAAAGCAGTTACACAGTCAAAACTCAGTAAAAACAAATAAATACATAAAGGAAAGTGCCGACAACACTTCAAACAACAGTAAAATCAAAAACGACAAAACAATTTTAAAAAATGCCCCTTCCCCATTCCACAGGCAGCAGGGGGTGCACTGAGCATGCTCAGATGTCATACAAGGTTTCCTACTGAGCAAGCAGTTGAATTTTTATGAATATTTAAAATAAATCATACATTCAAAACGCTCAGGGGTTAAAGGGTTAAAGGACACACTACTCATATTTGGGGAAGTGTTAAGGCAACATCTTCCTTACAAACACCCTATTTAGGCTCTTGCAGGAATAATCCTTCTCAATCATCATTAGGCCTGGCCTGAATTCCATTTTTAGAGCTCTGAGGTTTCACCAGTAATCAACAGTGAATATTTGAAGCTTCATTGGGGTGGGGTGGGATTCTCATGATTAATAAATTTATATTCAGCGGAAAGTAACCCAGTGCTGCAGTGAATTCACTTGTAATGTCTTGGCCTCAACAAAACATACAGTTAAACGACATTTAATGAGATAAAGTAAGCAGAGAAGATAATAATACTACAGAACACAGACCAGTGTAGTGTGGCACTAACATCCATAACCTGTAGATACATAACCTGTGACTCCACCCATGAACACAAGGACCACAGTCACTACAAACTCAGACGGTCACTCACAGGTGTGATTGAAACATATTGTTGCTGTCGGGCGGAAACCTCTTATGTCCAAAATGGTAATTTTTCAGGAAACTGGAAAAACGATGTATATTCTAAATATATGTATGGCGTTAAGAGATGTAGTCACAAGCCATTTTCAACACTTTTCATTGGTTAAATATTTCTAAAACTATCAGCCAACGTGAAGACTGGAATTATACTACTATATACTATACTACTAGAATTATTTTAAGACCAAAAAAAGACCAAATATGGACTTTTGACATTGACAATACTTTAAGTCAGATCTCTACTGCTTGTATGTGTGTGTGTGTGTGTGTGTGTGTGTGTATATATATATATATATATACACACCAAGTATCCTTTAAAAAATGTGAATAACCTGAAATTTATTAAGAAAAATCTGTGGAATTTGAAAAAAAAATTACAAAAATGTCCAGAGGAGGACCTAAGGGTTAACAGGATTATGCCACAGGTTATCATTTACACACGTGTGTGTAAATGTCAATTTCTACCGTTGTCAAGCGTCACTGCCTTCATACTTCCATGGGTCCAATGCATTGGAATGAGCGTTTCTCAATCAATCCACCAGAGGGCGCCACTCTTAATTACTATAGTGGCTACATATCACGAAAAAGAGTAAAGTTTTTTTGAGAAGTAGAAGAAAGTCAATAATAGCAAACATGGCGATGACAGAGGAGGTTTTACTAATGTGGATACTTATGCTGACATTGAGAAGGGTATTTGTTAATTGTATTTATTAATATGTTGGTAGTTTTTCACTAACTCACACGGTCACTCTTTGAAAAGTTACACTATTTCTGGAAATTATACTCTTCAGATCTAAACACTGCCTCCACAGTTTCCATTCACGGTTTTATTCTATTCTATTCAGTTCTGTTCTATTCTGTTCCATTCTATTGTATATTCTCTCTCTCTCTCTCTCTCTCTCTCTCTCTCTCTCGCT
>JAPQRQ010000023.1:20596258-20606743 GCA_037367365.1 Apogon talboti | reverse complement strand
GTGGATGGACACACTGGGTTTATATATATATATAAACCTGTTGAGTCATTGACAGTGGATGGACACACTGGGTTTATATATATATATAAACCTGTTGAGTCATTGACAGTGGATGGACACACTGGGTTTATGTTCAGTTAATGATAGATTTCACTGATCAGTAAATTAAATATACTGTACTGAGTAGAATATTAGAATAAATGGTGATAAATCACTTAAGAAAAGTAAAAAAACAAAAGAGAAAATATAATTCCGGAAGTGCCACAGCAGTAGCACTGGGTGTTTATGGGTTAAGATGTTTCTCCTCTGGAAGGTAAAACTGTGCTCTTTCCATCAACATCCTTCTATATCACCACATGAGCCTCATGAATTTCCACCCAAAACACCTTTAAAACTTTGATTGATCATCACCAGTGCAGCGTCGTTCTCAACAGGAAACAAGCTCAATAAATCAGTGGAGGAAACAAGAAAAACTGTTGCATATCACGTTTGCAGATTAGGGTCGGTCATTTGGTGGATTTTTTACTTCATAACTTAAAGACATGGCAGATATGCATGGGCTTGAACTCTGACTCCAAATGGTGCCAACAGGGCATTAGTATTTGTAGGCTGAGGTTTTCAGTTCATGGGGCCAGGCCTTTGGTGTTTTGGAGCCAGCGTCAGACTAACTTTTACATGAGCTGAGCTGTTTATTTCTTGTGGTTGTGTTTTCCAGATCTGAGGACCTTTGTTTTGCCTTTTGCTGGTGTGGAGTCTGCAGCGCCCCTTCAAGTGGCTCCTTTACTGTTCTATTTTAAGATCACTTGACTAAATATTTCTGGTTTCAAAAATTCTCAAAACTTAACAGATTCTACTTTTCTTGACCTGTACGAAGGTGCCACTGTATTGGCCTTTGGAGCTGAGGTCACATACAGGGCAGACTCTGCCTGGTTCATTTTTAATAATTAGCCACTTTTCTGGTCATGTGGTTCATTCCAGATTATACATATATATTATATTATGTTATGTTATGTCTTCCACATGCACTGTCTTTTGACGTTTATGTTCACATTATTTTGGTACAGAAATACAGTATATACATATTTTATTATGGCTATTTTTTATTCCTCTTGTATATATTGCATTTATATATAATGTCTGCACTAGTTCATGGAGCCACACTTTCCACACTGCACATACAATAATGATAATGGCAGAAAAGTCAAATTGAACTGAACTTAACTGAACTGAATTCTAAGCCAATGTTGTGTTTTAACAAAACATAATTATGAATATATAGTCCTTTTCTGCCAATAAATCCTTGTAAATCCTACATATTCGTCCTCTAATCACAAATAGATTATTCTACATTCATTTCGGTGATAGTTTTTGCCGCAGTTAAAACAAAATGTGACAGAAGGTATAGATCCGTGGGAACATTTAATGACGGCGTTAGGAGGAGTCAACAAAGTCAGAAAAATGTCTGTTTTAAAGAACAGCAGTTAACATGTGTGTTGTGTGAGGTCATGGAACTTCTTCCTTTTTCACACTCTTCTTTTCAGTGTAGTTGTATTTATTATGTAACATGCAAAGTGTGATGATCACAGTTCCAGCAGTGGAACCCTGGTTTAATGTCACTGTGCAGTCTGCCTGGCAGGCTGTGTAGTCTGCAGGACTTTTTCAGTCACATCATGACAGTATTGGTATTCTCCATCCTTCCACTATCTGCACATTACTGATCTGAGAGTCCCCTTCACCATCTACATAAAGAACAACCATCTCAGAGCGCCAACTACCTACTGAAAATGACATGTTCTTTCTCTCTTTCCTGTCATTTTAACACCACCGTGCGCTTCCTCATGAACACGTTCCACCAAAGCAACTCCTCTTCCAACACTATTTTGCAAATGCAGCCTGTGTCCTGAGTTAAAACCAGGCAGAAAACTTTAACCTGTATTCCAGAGTGATAGCTGCGTGTGTTCTCCACCACTGCAACAGCGGAAACAAAGTGTGGAAATCGGTCTGAATATGCAGGACTAGAAAGGGAATAGTACTGTTCATTTTGTAAATTCTATTTTGGGTTTAAGTGATGTGTGTATTTTTAAGTCACAGTCATATACATATACCGTAGACCTTTTGTGTTTGATGTATTTGAATGTTTGACTTCCACCTACTGGTTGTATATTTAAGGGTATACACCAGCCGTATCAGTATCTTTTGGGTTTAACTCGGTGTGAACATACAGTCAGCCCACATTTGGTGAGTTTCTCATCATTATTCCCAGAGATTTGTACAATAAAGCAGATGCTGTCCTTACTGTAGAATCCACACTTTTTAATGTTTTCAGTTTTGGGGAGAATCCAAGTACCGTTGTAATAATCACTGCTGCAGAAAAACAGTTTGATACAACCACCCATTTCATCCAACAGACATGTCGTCTCATCTTTAGGGCTTTATTTCCCTTATTAAAGCTTCTGATACTTTCTCTGTTTAAGCTTTACTTCACTGTGCATGTCAACACCAAAAACTGTCAACATGCACAAGCAATATATCAAGGTCTCAAATATTTTATTATATTTCTTGTACATTTTTATTAACCCATAAAGACCCAGATAGCCACAGGTGACCAAAATCATCTACTGATTTAAAATGTTCAGTAACATCTGATCCACTAATCCTATCTATACATGTCAATAATTGGTGTAAAATACAGTTTGTCATCTGTTCATGGTCATCAGATATGACCCAATCAGAGGCTCCATAGTGAACCTGGAAACATCAACAGATCAGTGACAGTGGATGGAGACACTTAGTTTTATCTTCAGCTAATCAAACATTTCACTGAGAAACTCACTTTTCTTCAGTGTTTTGATTTCTGATATAATAACCCTCAACTTTAAGCTGAACTTTTATGAAGATATACATGGTCAGTAAATTAAATATAGCAAAATACCTGATTTTCAGATAAAAAATGCAAAATGCAGAGGATAATATGATAATAAACCCCAGGGGTTGTAGAGGCAGTAGAGTTTATAAAATCACTTAAGTCTGGTCAGTCACAGATGAACCATCTGTTTTTGAGAAGACAAAAAATGTTTAAGAAGGATATTCTACGAGCGCAAAAACAAAAGAAAGTGAAAACATTACACTACCACCAAGATTAACAGCAGTGTCATTCCTGCAAGGTCGGTTTCCAATGTTAACGTGGAATCTTCTAAAGTGAGTGTAACAGCCTTTTGCCACAGTGCACAAATAATGCATTAAAAGAAAGAGACGGCCTGCCTTCGTCTACGGGGACGTGGACATGAGTGATATTAATGGAAACCATTAAAGAAATCTTACACAGAAATGCGGCCCTTGCCTTGGATGAGCTGCGAGTGGCACCGAGCGGGTCGGGTGTCACATTTCAGCCAGGCACAAGCAGTTTTGTTTGTCGGGGAGAGAGGGTGAATGAGCACAACAAATTCTTGTGCCACATTAAATGTCGCCTCTCTGCTTTGCCAGGGTGACCTCTGTGGCCAATTATAGGAGAGGCTAATGCTTTGGCTGACATATCTATTTGAATGGATGAGATGTTTTTCTCATTCGCTGACACAGGAGATCACACGCCTATTATCATCACAATGGCCATATACACAAGCTTATGTAAATGCCTCCTCATGCAGTAGTGACTGTCAGGCCCGCCGCATATTAGCTTTGTGTTCAGAAGAATGGGGAGTGAGCAGAGAATAGGAGGATAAATTCAGGGTTGCTTGGATATCATTGCCTGAGCTTTGGAGGCTATGGACCCAAAAATAACAAAGCTTTTATTCCTGTGGTGCGTAATGGTATTAATTAGTTCATTTGAAGTGATTTTGAGCTGCATTAAGTTACTAAGGGTGTAATAAAGCGCTAAGGGGGTCTGACAACTGAGGCGTCAATGAACATGACACTAGTGACCAGAGTATCAGTACACATCAACACCACTGGTGCCCACCTAATTCATTTTGCCACGATCAAATGAATTCCCCCCGTTCTAAATTGGAACATGTTTCCATTGTCATATGAGAAAAAAGTGGCTTCCAGGCCGTCCCATGTGTCCTCCAGTCTTACCAGAGCACCTTGTGGACTGAAGTAGGGCATGCACATAGGCCCCAGGCGTAGGAAGAAATGGAAAACAGCAGCCCGACTGCATATCGGACCGGGCAAATAACCCAGTGGGGCTGACGGACTCCTCTGGGGAACGACCCTTAATTAGGGCCCTTCATGTTCATCCATGCTAGCACCTGAAGAAACGGCAGGCAAAAAAAGGGGCTCCTGTGGGCTTTCGCAGACACCGGTACAGACCTTATCCGTAGGACGATATTGTGACTCCATTTATGGTAACTGGTGATGTTCTCTGCTGCCTGCTTCATTGTTTCCTGGATGAAGTGGACTTCCTTATCAGGTCTCAGTTAGTTGCATGCATGGTTAAAGGACTACGTTGTCACTAACTGATGTGCCAGTGCGAGCTCATCCACGGCATCCACATGCACCATCCGGGAAGTATGTGTGTCAGCGTGCATTTGACAGGTTTTGTGTGTGTTAGCATTGAGGCTGTGAGTGGCTGTCAGCAGTCATCCTGTTGGGGGAAAAGTCAACTGATTTGCCTCCTGCTCTCTCTCTATTTGATCCCACTGCTTGCTCAGCCGTGAGCTTGTTTGGTAACCTTTGACATGCAGATGATAGGACCATATTGATGAGCGCGTATGCATGACAGGTGTTTACAGAGTATGAACGTAAACACACACAGCCCCCTCGCACAAACTCACAAAAGCTCATGTGCATCCATATAATTATAGTCCCTGCAGTGAGTGTTATTTTTTCTTTGTTTAGAATGAAAGCGGGTCGGGGCTCTACATCCATGTCGCCCTGCCGGGAAAACCGTGATGCATTTCTGTTTTCATTTGAGAGAAACAGTGGTCTCGGGGCCACCGCCTTGATTAAAGTCCAGTCCAAGAGCCTGTGGACAGAAACAGAAAGACACGGAGACAAAAAGGAAACAGCAAAGGGAGTCTGTGCTCGTCCTTAACGATGCTTAAGGATTCTTCAATAACCCTCTTTATCTAGTTTGCAACAAGTCCAGTCCTATTTGCTGCCATTCATTCTGTCAAGTGTCAGCTACTATTTTTTAATGACCCTCAGGCTGAGCCTCCACTTCTTTGAAAACCACAGTCCGGCTCTCCTCGTACACTGTCAGCTAGTCTCTGGCTGTGATAATTGAAGCCCCTCATCTTCGGAGATGGACTAATTTGCTGTCTTTGTACCATTTTGTTCTCTTCCCTTTTCAGGGCGTTACTCGCTCCACCTGCCATACTTCCAGACTTCATGTTCCACAGCCCCTCACTGCCCTTCAGCTGGACAGCCCTGACAATAACAATGTCACCATCACTGTCACCTACTGCCCTCTGCTGGCCCCATGAAGGATTACATATGTTTGTCACATCAAAAGCCTGTACATTCTGCACTCCATGAAAACAGGATTTAATGCAATGACTGATTTAGCACTAATAGTTTGGCTTTCACACATCTGTCATTTTTAATCCCTCCATCTCTTAAGTTTGTTGACGTACCTCAAGACTGAAAAAAGCCTCTTTTTTTTTTTTACGTCAGATTCTCAAGGGTAAACAGACTTGTCATTGCCACGCTCTGATATGTTTCATCAAACATTTGGCACATTCCTTTCCTCACTATTGTGCTCAGCATTTTACTGAGCTGCAGAGGATGAGCATTCATTACAAATGTACCTTTTCTCTGGGAAAATCCTTTAGGAGTGCCATGTCCCCTTGAGACAGGATCAATAAACTCCAGACTAGCATGCATTGCCAAAAAAACAGACAGTTTGCGGACGGCTCTTCTGCGTTCAAGAAGCGAAGTCCACTCCGATAATTTAAGTGTTGTGTGTCACCATTTTGAGAATGAGTGGCTTAAAATAGCTCCATTTTGGATGTGGATACCGTCAGCGAAGGGAGGATGTGCTGCAGCTGGCAAAAAGGTTTCGACGGTGACTATTGAGCCTCCCCGGATACCTGTGTGCGCACATACACACTTGTACAGAAAGACAACACACACTCATCCTAAAAACTTGGCAGGCCTGCCCACAGAGGCGGCCAGGGAATGCAGGCCACAGAATGACTTTGCTTGTCTGTGTCAGCAGTGGCCCCCCCAGCCCAGAGGTGGGGGATGAGGAAGGGACTGCTACTATCCTTTTGCTTGAGTGCTACTAATAAGAACAGGAAGCCTAGATAAAGGGCTCTCTTTCATGCTCTACCCATAGCCATAATGAGGCCTGGCATCTGATGGATTACCCGGACTTCTTTTGCAAAGGCCGTCTCATTTTTCCAGTCGCCCTCTGCTACCCGCAGCTCTCCCAGTCAGTTGAACAAAAGTCAGTCTTTTTAGTGCCTTAATACTTTCATTCCGCAGCCATCACATGTGTCCGGACTTTGCATCTCTGCTCATTAATCCTTCACTGATAAGTGTGACACGCTTTTCTTGGAGCTACAGAGGGAAGTGTGAGAGCTTTTTGGTGATACCGGACATAAGAGCCACCTTTAGAGAAAACCATAATGACTGCTTATAGAATACCAGCGAGTGTCATGTAAATCAATATGCCCCCAGTGGTCGCCATTTGTTCGTCATAAATGAGGAGACCGTCTTCACTTCCATTAACTTCTGAGGTCACCTTTTCTATCAGTTTCAGGAAAAATCTGTTGGTTTACTATCTATAAACACAGAACTCTTTATTTGCTTGGTTTTAATTAAAATCCCATGATAGCATTCTTTTGGTTAAATACAAATGACAACTGCATTTCGAGGTTTTCTTAGTGCTGGAACATGACATGGAAATTTCTGTTTCCCTTTAGCTCTTGTTTTGGCAGTGGATTTGAAGACGATGCTATCCAATACTCTTGAATTTTAGACTGTACTGAGATGTTAATGCAGATTTTAGGAGCCACATATTCATAGGAAACCATTTTTTGTGTTCTTATGTGCCATGGGCATGAATCATCTTCATTACTAATTCACTTGAAACGAGGCATTCAAAAAGACACAATTATTTCAGATTCACTCCGCAGAGATACGCACAAGTCATTTTTTCGTGAGTCCAAGTCAAGTCTCCAGTCTCTTATGGTTTTAATGAGCGTCTATCATCTCCTCCATGCCAAACGGTATTAATGCACTGCTAAATCTTAGGAATACAAAGCATGTGTCCTATTATCATAGCTCCTGTATCTACCACATTAGCATACAGTATCAGCATTGATTAGTTTTAGCATATGATTGGTGTAAAACACTAATACAATGCAACATGAAAAAAATATACGATTAATGTTTTCACCAGCGAGCGTACAGCTACAGTATTATATTCAGGTCATAATTAAGCAACAAAGGAAACACTTGCATTGTCATCAATCATTTTTATAGTCATTTTACTCAATGAGAACATATGTGGAAACTAGAAACACTGAGAGAAAAACAGTCTAATCAAGTTCACCTCCTTTAGGGTTTGCAGTAGACGGTCTCTAGATGCTGAGGTGTCGCAAAACGTACAGTGTTGACCGTCTAACATTCACTTCCATATTAACAAGTACCTGGGAATGTCTGCAGGTGCTTAATAAAACTTGATGTGGTCAGTTCAGGCATTGGATTTAGGAGCTCATTTGTTTGGACCTTGAAGTTACTAGAGCTAAAGGTTATGACAAATGGCAAAGCTGCTTACAGTCACACATAAAGGTCTGCAACATAGTAAGGTAGAGGATGACACTCAGTGATGAAGAATTTACATAATGGACTTGTATGTAATGGACAGTATATTTTTGATATACTAAATTTTCAATATCAGGCAGAAGAACACACTCAGGACTTCTAAAACCCCATGGATCCACCCTATGTATCCACAGACTGTATCACTCACTGAACAAAGTATAAAGCTCATTGTTGACACACATCTGTATTATGGTATCAAGTTTTCTTCTTCAAACTAAAACTTATAGTGGGTTATTTCAACAGTCGCTAAATTAACAGTGTCTTATAATGTTCAGGTGCTGCATCAGCTGATAGTTTACATTGTATCTCTGTTAGCTTAGCTCTGTTCTAAACAGGAAACAGCTACAGTAAAAACACAAAAGGCCTCCGTTTTCTGTTCAGTTTGTGCTGTCAGTAGCTGCACTAAAGATCTGTTTGGAATTGTCCAAACAAGGTCAGAACCGTCAGAGTTTAGTCTGAACCGTGGAACCAGAAACAGTGAATTTGGCAAATTTGGTCAAAGGCCCTGTGGTGTTTGGTGTCAGCTGTCCTCACCATCGGAGAGTGACTCACTTCTCCCTCTACCAGCCACATAATTCCTCTGGACCGTAGGTATGAAAATATTCAGTTGGATTACAGTTGGATTCTTTGAGACTGATTCCACCCAGATGCACCACTGAACGACACAGGAAATCATTCCTGCCTGTGGCCATCAGGCTGTTTAACTCCACATTATAACCACATAATTATAATAATTACACACAACTAGATTTTTGCACACATATTATGTATATTTCTTTAATTATCATATTGATTATATATTGTCTAATACAAATTGCTGTTCTAATTTGTGTCTAAATAGAGGGTTTTATTATCTATATTTGGTTTATTCATATATATATGTTTGTATATTTATAGTTTTATATATGTATTTATTTATTTTGTTATATTGATCATTTCTTTGATGCTACTTTTTATTATACTTGAATGGAGCAACTCTAACACCCAATAATTCGTCCCTGGGATTAATAAAGTAATCTGATTCTGATCTGATGCATTTGAGTCTTTGGCATGATTTTGGCATAGTTCTTTATAATAAACACTTTAATGATAATTTTAGGTCATTTCTTAATATTTGAAAGAAAAAATCTACAGAAAGGCCCTTTAATGCACCAGAAAAATACAACGTCAAATACAAATCATTCACTAGGCCAGTGGTTCTCTACGGGGGCGGTACCAGGTGGGACAGCGTTGGGGGGCGTTTGGAATAGACAGCTGAGGGGGGGGGGCACTGAGGCACAAATGGAGGGCATTAGTCAGTGCTCCTGCACATAATTCCCACCCCTGCTCGACAATGTGGTTTGGAGAGGGGAGTGATATGCCCCCCCCCCCACACAGTGCACTAGTCTGAGTTAAGTCTCAGTGCACGGTGCAGGAGACATAAGTGAAACTCTGGACCAAGTTCCAAACTCGACTCCCCGACTAAAACCTGTAAAGAACCGTTTCAAAGACAGAATAGCTGTGAAGGACTGCTCACCTCGGAGAGTCTTCTCTGATCAGCCGGAAGTGACACACCAAGGACAGACGGACTGCTTTTGAAACCTGGCCTGCTCTGTTTGTTTGTGCGTGAATGTGTCTCTTTGCATTTGCGTATGTGTGTGTGGGCTATTGAAGTCGACTGTGTTCCTTCTGTGGTGCTTCCTGGGCCTCAGCCAAACCCTGAGTTCTGTTACAGGAGATAAAGCTTGTCTGCTACCAAGACAGAAGGAAATGGAGCTTGGCTCTTTGGAGAAGGCCACTCACAACTGTATTTACATCCTTTTAGAGGAGAGCCCGGCCATGCTAAACTCCTGTGTGCTCATCAGTGAAGTGTCATATCTATATGGAGAGCTGCGGTTTGTTTAGAGCTGTCCCTATAGGCACAAACAAAAAGGAGGGGCTGCCTTTTAATTGCGGGGGTAATTTATTGCATGGCTTACTAATTAAATTGCATCTTCAACCAGCCTGCCTCACACCGTGACTACACAAAGCCCACATTCAGGCGGGGCGTGGAGAATGGAAGAAAGGGAGGAAAGTTAAGGCAGAGGAAACGGTAAAGTAAAGCCCCAGGTCAAACGGACAGACAGAGCAATGGACCAACACACATGCTGCCATCACCCCCACAAGTTCCACAAGTGGAGGGTGTTCACAGGCAGGTGTAGGCTCCAGTTAGTTGGTCAAGGTTGAAGAAAAGCCTTCCGTCAGCACAGAGTCCCAGTCCATGTAAGGGGAAGGGAGTCCCAGCTACAGGCAAATGCTTCTCTGTGGATTTGTTTGTTGATAAGAACATGTTTTCAAACTTATTGAAACCTCCAACAAATGAAATTAGTTTCCTTTTAACACACTGCACACACGTCTGGTAAAGCTCTGATAGCAGAGTCCGGCGTTTTTGTATGAGTGTACTAAACGGTGCTCACTGAGCCTTGTCTTTTAACTCTTTGCATGTTATTACTATTATATGTTAGTTGTTATTGTGGACGGACAGACGGACGGACGGACGGACGGACGGACGGATGGATGGTAAACTGCCATTCCATACTATATATAACAATTCTAGTGCTAAATAAAGAGGCAGTAAGCGTTGTTGGGAGGATTACAAAAGTAATCCAGAATGCTGCTGCCCGTGTACTGACTAGAACCAGTATCACAGACCATATTTCTCCTGTGTTGGCTTCTCTGCACTGGCTCCCTGTAAAAGCC
>JAPQRQ010000023.1:20571287-20582211 GCA_037367365.1 Apogon talboti | reverse complement strand
CCACGCAGACACAGGAGAACATGCAAACTCCACACAGAAAGGCCACACCCACTGGTGTTGGGATCGAACCCAGGACCGTCCCACTGCACGCCCCTAATTTATTATGTATAGTCTATTTGCTGTTATGTTCTATTTTTATTCTTGTATTTTATTTTTAACTATGTCAAATGCGCTGCAGTTTCCCAGATTGGGATGAATAAAGTCTATCTATCCATTGGATACACTTGCACATAAACTCAGCATTTCATCTCACAGTGTTATGCTGTTAACATATTATTAGATCACACTTACTTATTCGGTCAGTCAGAGGTAAATAATCCAATGATCCACCGACTGGACCGTCTTCTGTCACCCTTCTGTCCTGTCATGAGACATTATCACCCCATACATCCTGGAGTCATAAAGATGGCTTGATGTACACAGAGTGGGTGCCAAAGTGTTCATGCCACACTGGCTGAGTGACCGGGACACACCACCAACCCACGGGGGCACCGGCTGGAAGCCTTTCCTCTCTGCTAAACGTCTCCAGCTCAGACCGGGTGATTTGGCGTGGCGTGGCAGGTGGATGACGGTGCGGGGATAGCCAGAGGCCTTCGGTCCAGAGCTGATTGAACCTGGCTCGTTATTTCCCAGGCTTTGTTTGTCCACACATGCAGGGACTATTGCTTGTGAGTGGTAATAAAAAATATTAAGGCTAAGCTAAGCCAGACATGCAGCTGCTGGGACTTGAACAGTTGGCCGGCATCACTTCTGTGTTCCAAGTCAGCCAATTAGTGACAAACACCAGTCCACAGGCAATGCTACAACTTATGAATTCATGACTGTTGGAGGAGCAGACGATGACAGGCGGCTGGTGTAGATTATCACACAACAGGCTGATGCTTTTTTTCTGATTGCCATGAAGTCAAAAAATGATCACAGAACATTTATGTACCTGTTCCACTTGTAGCAAATCCCCATAGGAAGATAAAACACTCACTATAATGAGAGGCCTGGACTGAGTTTCAGAGCAAACTAAAAACTATGGCTTTGTTGATTTTATTTTTAGCTTCACATGTACTTTACACATTGGTTCTTTCTTGGTTTATTCATTGATCCTCAAGAGGGTCGTGGGGGTGCTTTAGCCCAGGGCTCAGCAAGATTTACTTCCTAAAGAGACATTTTTGTCTCAAAAAAGAAGAAAGAAATCTGACTGGAGCCATGACAAAATATTGGAACCCATCTAGCCTTTACCATGAGGTGGCTGCTCCGCTGTGGCCTATTAGAGTTTGCAATGTAACTTTGTTTTTCCATTACAATTATGCAATGTCCGGTGCATTTATGAAATTATACAACTACAATAAAGAAAACATTCAAGATTTGTACAATTTTTTTTAAATGATGGACATTATTTCCAAAACATAATTACGTTGTGTAATGGAGAAAAAGCTCAACTTTCACGTATAGTGGCTTACTTACAAACTACAAACAAATGCAAATTGAGCATCTTGTGTTGAATTTGGCAAGAAAATAATACATTTGGTTCTTTCTTGGTTTATTGGGCGGCTGTGGCTCAGGAGGTAGAGCGGGTCATCCAGTAACTGAAGGGTTGGCGGTTCAAATCCCACTCTGTCCTTGGACGCTTCACCCACCTTACCTCCACACTGGTGTGTGAATGTTCGGTGGTGGTCGGAGGGGATGTTTGGCACGAGTTGGCAGCCACGCTTCTGTCAGTCTGGACAGATGTGGATACAGATGTACTTTACACCACCACAGTGAATGAATAATGGATCCATTGTATGCGTTAATAGAAAAGCGCTATATAAATCTAATCCATTATTATTATTATTAATAAGCTGTCAAAAACTTATTTGATTCCGTGTATAGCCTGTTCATTTTTTGCAGATGGACAAAGTTAGAATAGATTTAGGCCTACAACAACGCAAAAAAGTAATGACTCATTCATCCATTTTCTGAACCCATTTAATCCTCACTTGGGTCGGGGGGATCGCTTGGAGCCTATCCCAGCTACTTAAGGGCGAAGGCGGGGTCCACCCTGGACCAGTCTCCAGTCCATCTCAGGCTGACACAGAGACAAACAACACTGTCACATTCACACCTATGGACCATTTTATATTAACCAATGAACCTGTCAGTGCATGTCTTGGATGGTGGGAGGAAGCCGGAGTACCAGGAGAGAACCCACGCACACGCAGGAGAACATGCAAACTCCACACAGAAAGGCCACACCCACTGGCGTTGGGATCGAACCCAGACCGTCTTGCTGTGAGGCACGAGTGCTACCCACTGCACCACCGTGCCGCCATGACTCATTCAGTTCATTTCAAAAGGTTCCTTATGTTTTTTGACCAGGGGAACCGTAAAGAGACAATAAAGGGCCACACCGGGGTGTCGACCGTTGCTTTAGCCTATCCCAGCTACCATCAGGGAGATCATCAGGGCTGACATATGGAGACAACCATTCACTCTCACATTCACACCTACGGGCGATTTAGACCCACCACTTAACCTATTAAGTGCATGTCTTTGGAAGGTGGGAGGAAGTCGGAGTACTCGGAAAGAACCCATGCTGACACGAGGAGAATATGGTTTATATATCTAAGAGAATCATAGGGGGAAAAAATAATTCTCATCAATTTTTATTTATTTTCTTTTTTTTAAATACGTATCTACAATCATGTTCCAGTATGTAGGATATTGTGGAATCTAAGTGCAGAAATAGAACATAGTATTCATAATTATGAGAACATTAGTGTATAATCACCTGAAAATAAGAACTGGTGAGTTTTCATTATGTCTACATGTATCTACCAGAGCAGAATGGTTTTTTTTATTCATATTATTTCTGTTTTATGCATGCAGCATCCAGATGCCACTAAACATTAGACCCTGGACCTTTAAGGAAAACCCTGGAGGGAGTGATCTTTTCCATGCTAGCAATGCCCTAATCCATAAGGCACAATGGCTCACTGAACAATTTGATTAAAGTGACAGGAATGTAAATTTAAAAAGACAGTTTGTAAATATGCTCTCCTAAGACGTTATCACGGTGAATACTCAGAATAGTCAGAGAGGTACCTATAAAACAGACCAAGGAGCCTAAGGTAGTTGGTTTTAAGGTTGGCAAATTAGGAAAACATAAGAAGAAGAATATCTAAAGCAATGTTATGTTGACTTGCACGTTCTTATCTTTAATAAATGGTGACATTTATCACCATTTATTGAAATACTACCTGCTGCCTTTTGCATTTTCCGGTGTAAATCAGATATTTTTCTATACTTTGTTTACTGATTGTGTGGCTGTTCATAAAAGCTCAGGGTAAATTCAAAGGTTGTTCTATCAAAACAGAGAAAACTGGAGAAAAAAAAGATGTTTTCAGTAAAATACATCATTAACTGAACGTAAAAACAAGCATCTACCAACACTGTCATTTGTCAAACTACATGGGTTTTACTGGTGAATCAGTGTTGCAGAAAATGATACACTACAGAGCCTCCGATCGTCCAAATGAGACATATCTGACACAGCTGAAAGCTATGACACAGAATTTTACTTGGATTATGTAAATGTAATAATAGGTTTAGCGGTTCAAAAGTTATCATATAGTTTCAGTCATCACTAGATAACTTCTGGTCGTCTGTGGCTGCTTAAGCCTTTGAGGGTTATATCTTGCAACAAAATTTGTGCTAATGTCTTGTGATTGTTTTTGAGTGGAAAGTTCCTTTACATTAGCGCTGCTACCTGAACTTTGTAATTAAAGGCTTTGCTTTGTAACAGATTTCTCTCTATCTTTTGCATGTATTGCCACAGACCTCAACAAAATTCTAAATCTACAAGAGATTGTGGACAAATGAATTTGGCAGCATTCTCCACGTAAATCATCCAAACACCAAATGAAGGAACATCTTTTGGGAGACTGATGAACCTCCAGAGCCTAGAGATGTGTCAAATCAGAGCCAAGGCACACTGAAGCGGTTCTGGTGGGATGTGGTGGTGCCACATCTTATATTTTGGTTTTACGCTTCATTTGTCTGGGTTTTGTCTGGGTAACAACTATATTAGGACTAGAAGCAGCATGCAGGCAAAATGTCTTGATTTTGT
The DNA here is from genome assembly GCA_037367365.1 of Apogon talboti. Taxonomy (NCBI): domain Eukaryota; kingdom Metazoa; phylum Chordata; class Actinopteri; order Kurtiformes; family Apogonidae; genus Apogon; species Apogon talboti. Next base: position 20,578,109 of record JAPQRQ010000023.1, on the reverse strand, counting down.
TTGTGACATTATTTTCCAAACACAGTGTGGCAGCTCGATGTGGCCAACCTGTGGGTAATGAGCCTAAGAATTAAGGTGGATTAACTCTGGATAATTGCTATGAGATTGCAATCAAAGTTTTCAATTAGACTGCAGCTACAGTCAGGTCGCCCCTGCCTGGGTGTTGACTTTTGATCTGTTAATTTGGAATTAGTTTCTTTGTCACTCTCTCTATCTTCTTATTTTCTGGGGAGGAATCCAGTGTTTTCTTTCCACAAAAGGACTGCAATCTCATAATAAATAGTCTATTTGGACAGAATATACTGTACCCACAGAGACAACGCTGCATTGATAGAAATGTTTTTCACAAATTCTGTGCCGGAGTTTGTGTATTTTTTCTTATGAATAAAATTATTTGCACATGTTTGGGGAATGCTCAGAGCAATATGAGGATGTGACTGTTCACAGAAGTTGATTGTACCTCAGAACTGCCAGGACTGTAAATATTGCTGTTGGAGAAAAATTCTATCTGTGTATTGGACTGATTCTGCTCAAACACTTGCTCTCATTTACATAGAGAGGACAGGAAAATAAAATAAGATTTGGTGCCAAATTGCAAGTTACAGTTGTTACAGAGTTATTGGATATCAAAAAGTTGGTTGAAAGCAGTTTAGTATTAGACACTAAACTGCACACCACTGTCTAAAAATTCACCCAGCAATGAATAAAATAAAAAATAATAATAATAATTTCGATTTACTTCTTCATTCAGGCAATTACTCCTGCTGCAAGATAGTACGAATAAAACATTTGAAGTATCAAGAATAGAGCACAGAATTTAAGAAAGCTGTTATACACAAAATGAACAGTAGGAGGAAGAACTGCTTTTAATAGGAGTTGGTCTGCCGTGTCTATTTACACGAAGAAAAGAGGGTGCATAGAAGTGGAATGACTAGAATGAGACAGGCTTTGGCGTTAAATAATGTGGCTGTATTGTTTGCACTAAAGTGTGGTAATGACAGCATGCAGAACTCATGATTTAAAAAAACAAAACAAAACGTTTTTTCTCATCATTCTAATGTTACCCGGTAATAAATAAAACCTGCGACAAATTTTAAAACACGAGAAACACTGTGTATTACTGGGTTTAGACGTTTCCATGTGACGTAATTCTACATCGTGGTCGCTGTATTGTTTTGATTAGGAAAAGAAAAGGCTTCCCTATTCTAAGGTTAGTTTCTTAGGATGAATTTGCTATTTGTTAAAAATGCGGAAAAATGCCTATGTTTTAAGCTGTCCTCCACGTTAATTAGATAAGAAGCTCCTGTATTACACAGGAGCTTCTTATCTATTAGCAGCTTGCTACCTGAATTTAAATGTTAGCTAACAGCAGCACAGCTAGCCCTTAGCCGACCTGTCTCTAACGCCAAACTGTTAAACCAGTGGTTTCTTTAGCCTATGGCGTTTTCTGGGTTTAACGTCGGTCGTCGTGAGTATTAGACACTAAACTGTAGTGTAGTGATAATGTTTCCTGGTGATGTTCACGACCGCATGTGCTAAAGATGAGATTAGCTGGTTCACCCCAACGCTAGCAGCGGTTACCTAATTGATGTGTTAGCTGGACGTAACGCAATGGACTCGTCTGTTCTGTCAACAGCGCATAGTTCCATTTAACAACACTACGTGAATTAAAAATTGGAATCAACCACACAATCTTCAGTTTAGCGGACGGACATTTGTTGGTCTTACCCTATTTACTTTAGAATTTAGTGCTACCGTTGCTACTATCTGTTCATTTAAATCTGTCTATATCATAGTGTGGTTATAAAATGAATTATTACCAGTTTTCTATCTGTTTTAAATATTGTTAACATGTTATGAGACTAATGGGTTGGTTACACTCGGCGCTGAATCACAATAAGGAGTCAAATATGGGAATGGACCTTTTCGTGTGGTGTGTTACAGTGTGTGTTTTGACAATTTTTCAATGAAGTATGCTGTTAAAGTTGCAAGGTGACTAAACACCCCATGCATCAAATCAATAAGTACAATGACGATATAAATGCTTCGCATTATTTAGAATTGACTCAGTCATGTTGAGGCTTCGTCCTGCAGAGGGCACTATAGCATAGAGATGATTTGTCTGCCCAGCAAAGCAGATAACGGAGCAGACAGTATTTTTGTGTGTTTATGATTTCCCTGTGAAGACTCACACATTAGTCTACTCAATTCATTCTGCAACTTTTGAAACTCAAGTTAATTCTTATCGTCATTATCTCTAAAGCCTTTTTGTATCAGTACAGTGAGATGAATGCATCTAACCTGAAAATCACACCTGTGCTTTGCTGTCAAGTTTCTGCTTGCCCTCGGATCAGGCATCAACATTCCAGTTTTCTGAGTAGTGTGATAATTTTTTTAAAGGCAACCCCTGCATACTGTATCTTGTCTGCTGCAGAGAGCATTATCCCCACAGTCTCTTAGTGCAAATTGCTACCTATGATGAAGTAGATACAGTATGTAACTTGAACTGTGACTTTTCCCACTTTTACTGGCTGGAACACAAAACCACATCCAGTATACAAAGGCCTGGCCCTTTGTTAGTGCACTAAAAGAGGTCAAAAGTTAAAACACAATGATACTGTTTCTATTTTCAGAACCCACCTGGGCGGCTTCCCACAAGTACTCTGAGTCAGCAGATTGTCGATTGCTTTGGTTTATATTTTCAATAAATGGCATTATCACTGAGTTTTATCACTGGTGAACCTATTCCCTATGCTGACATTTTGATTGGACAGATTCTTTTAAGTTTAGTGAGACCAGAAGTTCACTGGATGATTATTTTTTCCTCATAAAACAGTATAATAGCTTATGGGCGTCATCTTAGCTCTAATTATGAGGTGGTAGTACAACGCCACTTCCGTCCGTTGAAAATAGGCTACATTAATATCCAAACAGTGAGGGCAGTGTGTTTTTTCCTTCACTTGCTCAATAATGATTGATAACAGTAAGACATTTCTATTAGAGGAAACATGGCTGGCCAAGAGGATATTTGGAGCCAAGACTGGGAGGAGTTTGGATGAAAAACAGAAAAAGGCAGTACCACTGTAGAGGGAACAATCTGCTCTCTATTTCATGGCTGGGCAGCATCCCTTGTGACAGTGGAGACGGTCCTCAGTCCAACCCTGACTTAAAATGCTTAACATACCTTCGGTAGCAGCAGTGTTCATCCCTGATTTGTTTATGGCACTGAACATAGCTAACATAAAACCCTGCAAGCAGCCATATCTAACATAATCACCACACTCTCAGATGAAATCTCACATTTGTAGTTTAATTAAATGTCAGATTTGGGTTCTGGGGTGTTGCCATGCAAGTTTAAGACGTTTCTATTCTCAAAGCTGTATTTTCCTGCAGATCTCCTGTAGGTTTTGGAGTCATGGATGAGCAGACAGGCTCTCCTGGAACCAATGCTGACAACAACAGCCAGAGAAATGGAGATGAGGTAAGAGGGTGAACACGGATATCAAATGACACATTTTTCAGTTTTTCCAGTTCACTCTTCAAGAATGTCTCTGCAGTGAATATCATGTGGGATTGCTTCCTAAAATGTCGAGGCTTATGTGTTTTTCAGAAGCCCCGACGTGGCAGCTGGACCAAGGGGAGGAAGAGAAAGAAGCCAATGAAGGACAGCAATGCACCCAAGGCCCCTCTAACGGGCTACGTTCGCTTCATGAACGACAGACGGGAGCAGCTCCGGGCAGAGCGTCCAGACGTCCCCTTCCCGGAGATTACAAGGATGCTTGGGAACGAGTGGAGTAAGCTGCCACCTGAGGAAAAGCAGGTCAGTGACAGAGTTTCAGACACGCCTACACACCAGCATTACCTCAACCAGAATAGTTTTACACGTCTTTCCTTTCCACTCAGCATTGTGTAAGACTACCCTCACAAAGTCCAGTTATTAATTTGATCAGTACAGCAGTCGTAAATAACCAGAGAAAATGAGAGTTTGTAAAAAGAGCAAGGAGAAACAGACCAGCAGCGGTGGCGGCGGCGGCCAACAGCAAAGCCTGTTTATGTTAACAAGATGGTGGATATTTATTCCCATTATTGGAGAATTTTGGTAATTTCTCCTTTAGTTTAGGCATCTCATAGTTATTATAGAAAAGTCAATGATTCACCTGCAGTCATTTTTCAGATTTATATTATGATATAAATCAGAAAATTAACAGCAACTGAAACTAAAAGATTTGTCATATTTCCACCACTATCCACATCATTTTCCAAACTTTGACGGCTCTTATAATGGGGTCATCTTGTCTTGTCTCCTGCTTCTACTTGAATAGAACAGAGTAGAATACAATACAATACAATAAAATAGAATAGATCTTTATCATCACTGAGCCCGTTTACATGACCATGAAAATCCAGTAACTGGGAGTAATAGATAATTGTAATAATCGGATCTGATGCTTTTACACACACATCAGAAATGCAATAAGTGAAAGCCCTGGTTTACACGTTTCTGTCCATTATCAGATATCCGTATGTACATGAGCAGTGATGGCAGACTCAAACTTCCTATTATTGTCCTCCTGTCACATTTGACTACGTCACTTATTTACGATTTCTTTTTTTTTTCTTTTTTTTTAACACGTGCCCAGATGTAAGAGAATGAAATAAATAATATTAAAAGGTATCCATTCATGAAGACATCGGTGTATTGGGGAGAAATTAATATTTAATAACCCGATTTCTCACAATCAGATTCCTGTCCAAAAATCATATCAGATTATGCTGTTTACATGATCACTTGGATAATCTGATAGCTCCAGAAATCGGATGATAATCAGAGTATTAGTTTGCATGTAAACAGCTCACTATTAGAGGAACGATGAAAATCAGTTTAGCAGAAGAAAAACTGTGTATAAAACTAACACATGAAAATTATACTGAAAAATACTGACAATATACAAAAATACAAAGAAATACTGAAAATATATCAAAGGCCAACTGTGGACCACAGATAGAAGAAATATATGCAGCATTTAAAGGACATGTACAAGGTAAAATGACAAACTAGGTGCATGAGTCATGAGTATTGTATTATCCATTAGACTATGGGCGATGGTTTAATGGCTCCTGTGCAGAGGGTTGGTGTATCCTGAGGTTCTTAGTCTGTCTTTATACCAGACCATTACCAGTCAGTTCTTCACATAGGTCAATATTAAAATTATTGTTTATGTTGAATCAGCCACATGCAGTTTTTGTTTACATAAAAGGCAACCAGAAACACATTTTTAATTTGTGTTCCAGTGTTGCCAGTAAATAGCTGTTCTTCAGAACACGTGTGTACCTAAACTGTCATCAATTCTATACTTTGCAAGGGAATTATTGTTCATCGCAAGTATTAGTGTGGACGACTAGATGTCAACCAACAGTTCATCACCATGACAGCCCTACTTCTGTGCCCAACATTCTTTAACTGGAACATTCATTGCAACATGCCAACACTTAGTCTGTCCCTCTCCAGATTTAACACAGAAACCAGCTGAGACTCTTGATTTGTTTTTTTGACTGGGCACAGAGGCAGTGTAGGAACAAAGACCTGTCTATAGAGTGTGTGTTTTGAAGCTGACAGAACATTGGCTTACAGTTCTCACAGCTATGTTTGGTAGCTGTTCAACATCCCTTTCACTCATTGTAATCCCACAGTTTGATACCTTTGTGCATAGTGTCCCAGAAATGTGATGGAACAATGGCTTAAAGAGATTGTAATGCTACTCATGATGGAAAAATGTTGCTTTTTAAAAAAAAAAAATAGAACAAACATTATTACATTCAAGATAAGACTGGCACTCTACGTTGATGCTGTTACCAGTCTGACGTCTTTTTTCAAGGACTAGTGAGAACATAAATGCTCATTTCAAAATATTCCAGAGTGTTCTGTCCTTACAGCACCCTTGTTTTTCAGGACAATATAATGTTATAGTACTGTATATTATGGGATGTGTATTTGTTTTGTATTTGACAAGTTGACATCACATCTGCTAAAGTGTTTCACACCACCAAGCAGCAAAACGTGGAAGACAACTGAAGTATTTACTATGCATTATTCAAAGTTGCATCTTACAGATTGCTTTGCTTACTTTCCAGAGGAGACTTGAGAGGAAAAAGAAAGAGATGCTTTGTTTTTACTTCAAAAGACAGAAAGAAGCTTTGAATTTTGCAGTTGATTTCTTCCCAGTTGTGCTAATCAAAGCCAAACCTGTCAGTAAAACATGTAAAGACGTAGATTATTCTAGTAGCATTTCTAAGTCCTAAACAAATTTAATCACAGCGGCTTTCTTCTGCTTTGAGTCTTGATTGAATGTAGTTGTTAATATCAGAGTTGACTTTTTCCCTCTTGAAGTGAAAGGATGGTGCCTTATGCTAATCCTGATTCCGACCCAGCGTGCCATCTCACTTCTAACCCTCTTCATCCTCTCTGACAAAATCCAATTTTCTCCCTTCTAACGGAGGCTTTCCAGCTCTCCTCACCTTTCTCTTGTTTCTCTGCAGCGATACTTGGATGAGGCAGAGCGAGATAAGGAGCGCTACATGAGGGAGCTCGAGAAGTACCAGAAGACGGAGGCCTACAAACATTTCACCAGGAAAGTTCAGGAGAAGCAGAAGGGCAAGCGCCACAGGGGAGGTGAGTACAAACCATGACCGAAAACTGAAGTCATTTAGGATGGTAATGCTAATATCTTATTTCAAATCAAATCAAATAGCACCAAATCATAACAGTAGTTATCTCATGACACTTTACATATAGATCTGGTCTAAACCAGACTCTCAAGCCAA
>JAPQRQ010000023.1:20540857-20552298 GCA_037367365.1 Apogon talboti | reverse complement strand
CAAATGCAGATGTTGTTTCTTCTCGATCTTCCTTCTAATTCTGTCAGTTTTTCTTGTAGTCTAGCTTGTTGTTCGAGCGAAGCTGTAATAATGTCTTGTACCTCAGTGTTCCACTCCTCCGTATCACCAGTGTGTTCTTCTAATATCTCAATGTCCTTCCATATGTCACGCAGTTCGGTATCAACATTCTCGAATCTCTCCTTTGTTTCCTCCTTAAGGTTCTCCAGCCCCTGCTTCATCTCTTTACCGATTTTGTCCATTTGTTCATTCATTTGCCCCATTTCTTCTTTAACTCCTTTTAAATTTTCTTCCATCTGTTTGCTTATTCTGTCCAATTTAGAGTCCACGTTCTGCTGGTTAGCTTCTATTTTAGCTTGTATAGTATCTAGGCTAGCCTGTATGTTAGTCTGATACACCGCTAGCCACCTGGGTTGCTCACTGTTAGCTGCCATATCAAGTTCCACATGTGCAGCTTCTTTCGTAGTTGTTGGTTCGGTTTGTTTTTCCGTTTTTGTCGGTTTATCTGTTCTCCTCCCTCTTCCTTTAGCGTTTTGTGTATCAATCATGGCCTATTTTATCGGGTTTTAGGGTTTTTAACTTTCTTTCTACTTAATTGACCGGGAGCTCTGCTTTTCAGCTGTCTACCGCCTCATCAGCCAAACCGGAAGTCGACATGTCGTTTTTTCATGTGAAAATATTTTTTCTTTATCACTGCTGTTTTATCAGACGTGGCCTCCGGCAATATCCTCTTCTAGATGGAGCTCATCTTCTGTATCTCTTATCAAATGTATCTTTCCCTGTTTTTATTTAGCTCTTTGTATTTTTACTTGCACATAATATGTGGTTTTGCATGAAAAAGATTGTGATCGAGTAAGTTAACATGTTACTGCTTTTTTCTTACTCCGTGTCCCCAGTAAACGATGGTTAAGTCTTTCTGGGAGTTAGGAACAAATGCCAGGTCAAATCTTGTGGTTGGGTTGTCCTTCATCCCCCAAAGGGCTGTCTGTCTTTTAGCTTGAGTTGAAGGGCCGGTGCGTGCTAACCTTGATTGTAGCTCATCACCCTTTAAATTCTTTCACTCACAATAATCCTGACCGCTTCAATCAGACTGTCCTTGGTGATCTCAGACAGACTAAGTACATTTCCAAACATTATCCAAACGCTATCCATTGTGACATCATAGTAGCAACTCATAAATGGAGAATCTGAAGAGGAATTATTACACTGGTACAAGTCAGTATGAAAACTTACAACTTTTGTCAGTACTGTTGGAGGTTAATAAAACAGTGTGCAGTTCTACGATGGCGACGATCGTTTGACATTCAAGTCACTAACATGCTGAAATTCATCAATGCTGCTGAGAGAAGGTATAGTTTCTTGTTGTCAACATTTCGTATCGTTGGTGGCCAGTTCCTGTTGTATTGTTGTTGCCCGTACCGGGCCACAGGCTGTAAAACCTGCGCCGGGCCATCGGACCAGCGCCAGCGTCGAGCCCTGTGGTTAACATTTCTTAAGTGTGGGGACTAATGGAGCTGTTTATCTACCTGCCTACAGAGAAATGATGTTACTTAGAGTCAGAGGAAGGAAGTGGTCAAGCTAAAACCAGAAGCAATGGGAGACTTAGCCTGACCCTACTCATATTTACCGCAGTTTTCTCCTTCTGTCCAGGTTATTTACTGGACAGTATGTATGTATGTGGGGTATTTTTGGGCTATTATCCGGAACTCAATTTAGAGTTGCTGACACTGTGCTTCTCATGTCCTCCCCTTTCGTCACACCAACACACTCTCTGTATATGCCTGTCCTCGCCCTCGTCCTCTCCAGGCACAGGGTCCAAACATTTTAATATAATGTGGGCTTTCCTGTAAGACTCATAACTATCTAGCATCTTACAATGATGAAAGGTTCAGGGAGGCTGAATTTATTGACCCAAATATGGCCATGTGCACAGCATTCACACCCACATGCCCACACAAACATATCCTGTTCACCCCCCACCCCCACCCCATCCTGGGCTCACTGGCAGCCAGTATTGGTGTTGGATTATACATGAAAGCCTGAGTCATGTTTAGCAAGTGGGCCCTCTTAAAACAAAAAATAAAAAGGCTTTCAGTGTAAACAGACTCCCCACTTCCAAACTCTTGGCTCTAACAGTTTAGATCCACTAGCTGTGCTCTACACTAACAATTCCTTATATAGCGCTGGTTTCATGCTTGAGCAGACTATAGTTAAAAATGAGTGAACGCAGAATGTCATGCCTGCAGAGATGAGTATTAGGAGGGGAGTGGTAATATCTGTTGACTCACAGCTTTTAATCAGAATTGGGGTTTGACAGCTTTAGAATGGTTTGATACTCTGTTGGAGTCATGAATGCACCGTGGGTAAAGGCTTATGAAGAGGAGCTTGCATATGGCTGATGTCTTTTTCACATTAGGGCCATCGTCAGCTTTGTTTGTGCTTTTTAACTTCAGATCCAAGTGTCAGACCTGTGCTTAGGTAATGTCAGATGATCTTCTGTCCCACAGGTGATAGGGGAACATCACTCTTCCTTTTCCCACGTTGTGCCTGTATACCAGATGACAGTGTGTGCTCATGCTGTTGTGGCTGGTATCCAAACAGGGTAGTTCTGGTTCCTGTTTGGATCTAGATGACCTCATTTTTCACTGTTGCATTTTTGATCCACTCAAATCTTCAACAGTAGCTTCTTTTGTTTAGTGGGTCAAATCTATATGTCCAAAGGGTATTTGGTGTACAAATAATTTTATTTAATAGAGCATATTAAATAAAATGGTTAGCAGTTGTCATCAGTCCTCTTGTTTTCAACACTCTTCCTATACACCATAAGAGGAACGCTTCGGGCAACATTTTTTGGAAACTTTTCAGGTCTTTGAAAATTGACACCATTTTATCTGTGCTTCTCTCAAACTTGTAGCAAATTGTGCAATACATAGTTGGGGTTTCACTCTTGTCCTATAGTACGTCCTAACTTTGCTCCATTTTCCAGAATAATTGAAAAAAATCACCTTTAGTTCAGTCTATATATATCTTTATCTGCAACCATGTGTGGTAATTCTCAACAGCAATGATAAAGACTACTGTGTGTGTGTGTGTATCCATCTATCTATATATATATATATGTATATAGTTTATTATTATTTTTCTTCGTTGGAATAGTCTGTATCCCTGTGCATTTTATCTGTGTCAAGAAGTTCACACCTCTAATGTGTGTTGTATGTTGCCACATGTCCCTTAGGTTGTCTTTAGCTTCGAATGTTGCACTATGTAGAAAAACACTGAAAGAGGAAGCTGGCACAGTCAGAGATAAAAACAATGAGAAGCGCAAAAAAAAAAAAGTTGTCAGTTATTTCTCCAATCAAAAATAAATTCATTTTAATAAGCTTATTTCTTGAAGTCCTCAGACGTAGACGCTCACCTGGAGCGCTCTCTGGTGACATTAAGCTGATGTTAACCTCTGTGTCTCTTGCTCACCCTCTCTGCAGGAAATCTGGCTTCAACCTCAGGACACCCGGTCTACAGTAACCAAGACAACAGAGGACCGCATTGTCTGGCAGGTAAGTAAATGATAGTTGTGTCCTCTGGTATTATCTGTTGAGGAGCTGCAGAAGTTGTCATGCAGTTTTAATAAACAGCATTGTGGATTGTGTTTTGTACATGAAAAGTCTTCTATCACTTTTAACTCTCAAAGCAGATTGGTTGCGTCACATAGTCCCTGTAGAAGGACATTGGCTAATGGAGTTGGACATATTACTGTTGGAGGCCTGTAAAAGTTATTAGTCACTGCAGCAATCTGGATTTTATGCTTAAAACTGTACGAAAAGCATTCAACCACAAGAAAATTTACCAGAAAATTCCCGCCACATGATCATACAAATGCCATGAAGGGAGATTACACAGAGCTTCACCACACTTGACAATGTCCCAGGCACAAGGAGTTTCAGAAAGCAATTCATCACAAAAATGCAACTCTGAATACATATATGACACTGTTGGACGCTGTGGTCAAGCTATTATTGTGTTTTTGGTTCAAAGGAGTTTATTTATTTATTTTTTTATACCAACAAAGGTAACTTAACTCTCACTGTGTTTCTTTAATGTAATTTAATTCTACATTCACCAGTGATGTTATGCAACATGACATTGCACCTGAAAGCGGACACTGCAGACGTTCTTTGATGGCTCTGGTCTTCAAAACCAGCCTGCTGTTGATGTGTTGTTTGCCCTGTGACTTGTCTGACTGTACATTTAATATTCTATTATAAAACATGAGGATGTGAGGTTTCTTCTGCTGTATGAAGTATCAGCACCAGGGAAGTGGAAGGTCACTGGTTGTTTTGGTTTCTGGTCTCTGCCCAGTCTGTTGTTCTGTCCTTTTGTCTCTAACCCTTTATAAATGTCTCCATTTCCTCTTCTGTCTCTAGTATTTTTCGGCAGAGAAAAGCACTGTTGCATAATTTACAAAGCTTCGCAAATTTTACTATAGATATGTTCCTTTAGTTACTTTTTTGGAGTTCTTAACACTATTGTCATGACTTGGATTGTCGTCTTCTGTTGTATAACTTACATGTCCTGCTGAAGGACTAGTTGTCGGTCTCTCTGTTTTGACAACTTTCCATAGTTATGTGCCAATAATTCAGCTTTGTTTTGCTGCTTTTGCAGTTTTTATGAAGAAATGACCATATACAGGCGATCAGACAAGACTGGCGTTAATTCTAAGAGTAAGACCAAACGGCAGCATGTATTAGCCTGTCCTCTGTTAGTGTACCATTCACTGTCTGCAGAGGATTCAGTGCTTTCAGTGGATCAAAAACATCAACAGAACGGACTTTGCCAGTCCTTTTGATTAGCATTTAATCCAAATAAGGGTACACGCTGAAAAAGTTTAAGGGAGTTTAGGCTGTGATCCGACGACTGCGGCACTGTGTAGACCTTCATAACTCCACACTCTAACCAGCACCATTGCAAATTCCCACGTTTGTCTTCAGATGGACGCGGACGTAATTGGACCTGCCAGCTCTTTGGGTGAGTCCAGGCCAAAAACAACACATCCGTCTGTGTCAGGCTTCATACTGACAGGCCCAGCCCGTCTACTCACATAAAGGATGAGGGGGGAGGTGATCTGAAGGGTTTTAAGGGTAATTATCTTCTAAATGCTGATTCACTGATAGTGTGGTCATTTACGAAAGAATGTGGCATCCACATCTTGTTGTGATTTCCTCTGGGGAGCTTAATTAGTTAGTTTGCTATAGGGCCACGGTGGTAATCGTTATCCACAAGTATACAGTTTGATAGTACCGATGGTGACGTCAAATGCCGGGACAGTTTCCAAAGCTACAATGTGCAGTAGCAAAACAGGATAGGTCCTCAAATGATTGAATGAAAAACAGTGAAGAAATAAATGGTTCATCTGAAACCAAGAAAAGAAAATTAAAGTCTTCCCTTTCTTTTGGGCACAGGTGTCAAACATATGGCCCACAGGCCAAAACTGGCCCATCAATGGGTCCAATCTGGCCCGTTGCATGAATTTGTGAAAATGCAAAAATTATATTGAAGGTATTAACAATCAAGGATGTGTAAATCATTTTAATTCAGGGGCCACATACAGACTAATATGATCTAAAGTGAGTTAGACCAGTAAAATACTACCATAATAAATTATAAATAATGACAATTGCAATTTTTTGTCTTTATTTTAGTGTAAAAAAAGTACAATTACATGAAAATGTTTACATTTACACTTACAATTTTCCTTTTACAAAAAAAAATGAATAACCTGAACAAATACGAACAACCTGAAGTGTCTTAAGAGAAGTCAGTGCAATTTCAACAATATTCGTCCTGTTTTACTGAGTGTTTTGTGCCTTTGTAGATCCACTGTGATCTGTAAGTTGTAAATGATAAACTGAGGAATAATATTGTTAAAATTGTTATTTTTCTTACGATTTTTCACGTTGTTCATGTTACTCAGATTTTGAAGGAAACTTTCTAGATGTATATATTTTCATAATGTAATTTTAGTTTTTTCACTGTTATTATTTTAGTGGTCCGGCCCATTTGAGGTCATACTGGACTGAATGTGACCCCTGAACTAAATGAGTTTGGCACCCTTGCTTTACGGTATTGTTTTTAGTCCAGTAAATACCACTCAGTGCACATTAAGTATAAAGATTACTTTGAAATTAAGTCAGGGTGACTTGATATGCAGGTGACTACAGTCCTCAGTGATGATGCTCTGGGATGCATTTACATCTCTAAGGCACATCTGCACATTTGGCTTTCTTTGTGTAATGTATCCATTAAATAAGATCGCATTTTTGTTTTGGTCATCAAAACCTGGCTATCTAGAACCAGCATTAGCTCTGTGACTCTTTCAAGTATATTATATTTTATCAGTATGTTGAATTCCTGCAGAATATTTTTATCAGTATAGATAAAAAGATTGGTTTTGTGTTTAAATGTCTGTGACTTCACTACAGAGTGGTGGGTTTTAATCCCAGAGGAGTGTCTGAGCACTCAGCGAGTCTGGGTGTATTGACTGACAGGATGTATGTATAGATCCATCAAGATTACACACTGTTGACTCATGAAAGCTCTTTAAGTTACTCTGCTTATTGATTGCTGCATTTTTCCCGTAGTGATTGTCCTTGATAAATGGATGAGGATGCTCCCTGTGCGTTTTGCCTCTAGAGTTACCACTTCAACAGTGGACCCTAAAAGTGCCTGTGCTATCTGCCCCCAACAGCAAACAATGTGAAGTTTTCCCATTAGGACCCCATTGATAAGCTTTAAATCAATTAAGCTCTAGAATCTATCTAACTTGCAGGACATGTAGTGCAAAACTGGAAAGAGATAGACCTTGGATAGTGTCTGTTCCTGTCCTTGAAGCCCATCATGTCAGTGGATGCAAGGTCAATGGAGATCAATGCATGTGTGGGTGTCTGAAACATGTATTCCCATCACAGTCCTGCTCTCTCTCTCTTTCTCTCTCTCTCTCTCGCTCTCCATCCCTGACTTTCCCTTAAGGCCTTGCTAAGTGGACTGTGGAAACCAGCAGCTGTTGGAGTTCCCATCAGCAGACCTCCGAGAGCGAAAGTGAATTCAGTAAAGGGAGACGCAGAGTGAACATCAATATCACATGATCTATGGGTCAGCTCCCTGCCCCATTTCTGTACCCATTAGTCAGAGTGAGCCCCATAAATTTAAGCGACTGCATTGGACAGGTTCTTGGTAGCAACTTGTAACACTTGTAACACACAGCAAGTCTTTTAATTGCAAAATAATTTCAACAAAACATACAATATAGGGACCTACTGCCGCTTCACCAATACTCTGTTTTTATGGTTGATATTGCTATTGGGGGTAAAAGTCAGTGTTTATTTTTGTATGATTAATAATTATTATTTATTTTAATATTAGTAGATATTGGAAAACATATACTGTATACACCAATTCAGATTTATTAGTAACAAGCCCATATTGGCCCAAAACGCACCAAGTCATGTCTGGTTCTAATTTGATTTCATGAGTGTTAATGCCAGAGTGATGCATGTGTTTAACATTCACTCTAATAAATAAAGACCTCTGGCCTCCTGGAACACTGACACGTTTTTCTTCTTTTGTCATCATCTGCTGCTGAAGTAAAGGCCGTGTGGTAAAATGAGGTCACTTTGACTTTCTAAACCTTCTGCCTGTAATGGTAGTCTCTGTGGATTTAAGTGGCCTATTCAGGAGAGTCTGAAAGGGGTGGGCGGCGGTCTCCTCGAAATTCCACCAAGCTGTGACTCCGTCCCCTCCACGCTGCCTGCTATAGTTATCCCAGGCCTGTTTCAACTTAGTTATGGCAGGAATGTGCCATTGCATGAGAAGAGGTCATCGTTCCTCATCGTCTGCCATGGCTTTTCCCTAGTCCTTAGTCAAGGCTGCCAAAATATGGACTTGCTTTCCCACACACGCAAACACCCCCACCCCCCACCCCCATGCATCAGGGAAGACTACTGATATTTATTATGCACAGCCTCTCTTTGATTTATGGCCTATTTAGAGGAAATCTGGCTTTCTTTGAAGCTGTGCCAACTCATTCAGTATGTACTTTTTGCAGTTTATCATAACTATAGATATCATTCATTGTTTTAAGTAGGCATTAGAGGTTAAACTCTTTTAATACTCTTCTTTATCAGTAATTGTGGATTAATTGTTAATTTATCTTGGATTTACACATTCTGTTCCCTTAGATAGATCAGTTAATTGGTTTGTTCCATTAATCAGTGCCGATAGGACATTTATTAAACTATTTTCATTGACAGAACTTGGCTGTAGTAGAGGTCAATAACTAATATCAAGCTGTAATTACTGGCTTTGAGGGAAAATAATAGCTCAAAAAACATGGGATGTTCACATTCAGATTTATTAGCCAGGATATTTAAACCTCTGACTCATGGTCATTCATCTACTTTGTAATAAAGTAAAAAAAAATTCAGCAACATCAGCTGATTGATCTGTACCAAACTACTGTTACTATATTGGCCTATGAAAATGCTACAGTCATCCATCTGTACTGAAGCACAACCCACATCAGTGTCACCTGTGCTTCTTTCCCACTTGCATCTTCACCCATGAATGCCCTGGCTATTTTATCCATCTTGAATCTGTTTTCTTTTGCATATTTCACTGATAGCGCTGTGGCCTTATAGCTGTGTGTTACAGTGTCATTGTGTTTATACTTAAGAGACTAATATTAGTTGTTGAAGGAAGCAATTTGGTCCTCTAAAGTCATATTACCTTGGTTACCTAATCTTTCTGTTTTGAGAAAAGACTGATGGTAATCATCTGGAAGTGATCTGGAGTGAAATGATATTAACTGCAGTAAGGAAACCAGCCTGCAATCTTTTTCCATAGTCAAATGGTCAGTGTTATGTGTTAATTGAGCCTGGACTCCTCAATTTGAGACCAATCTCTTAAACCACTAGGAAATCTTTTTGGAATTTTTCTCATTTGTAATATTCAAGGCTATGAAAGACTTAATTTTCACACAGAATAATAAGTACTATTTATGGCCTTTGTTTTATTGTACTTAATGTCTGCCAACTTCATACTCAGCACATAAGGGAAGGGAGTTCCTAACTTTTGAATATGGATCCAGTTACTTCACATGGTGTCATGTGATCTGTGTTGAGATTTATTGGGCAGTCGTCTGCCCACAGACTTTCAACTTGATCTGTGCCAAGCCCTTTAGTTCGGCCACCTATTGTTTCACTGTTGAGTCAACCTTGTCTTGCCTGGTTCTTCAAATAGGCTAAAGTTTCAGCTGTTCAGCCCCAGCCCCCTGTAGGGTTTATGCTTTGAAGATCAAATAAGAAATCAGACGTCTGGCTTTGGTGTTGATTAAATATTGAGCACTTGTTGAAGTTTTCTAGAAGGGATTATTACTACTCCAACTGAACATGTTTCTGACCTATGAGATGGTTTGTCAAAGTTGTGTATACATTTGTGTTACAATAAAAAATGACGTGTTCTAAACTTCTTTAGTAACGTACAGTACTTCAAGTTAAGGTAATGTAAAATAGTTCTGTGAGCCCTGTAGGGTGTATCGACCATATATTTGGATAGCCTCAATAATGGCATGCTTGTGAAGGGCCAAATTCATTATCCTGATAATGTCTCTTTGAAACTGTTCATTAATATGCCTTTATGCCTCATGCAAAACTTAATCTGTATAAATTAAGCTGGGATCTTTCTCTTACAGTACTCCTTGGCTCCATTAGACTCGAATCTGTGATCGCCTTCAGCAAAATTGAAATCAACTGCCAATGAAAGTGCAGCAGGGACTTGGAAACAGCTGCAAAAGTTTTAACCTCCCTCACTTTGCAATGAACAGCTTTCAAAGTATTTATTGCATCTATTACTTCATTTAACGTTAAAGTTGAGGAACTGACTGGCAGTGCTTTATCTTTACTACATGAGTTGTGTGAAGTCATGCACACACACAATCGAACACATGATTAATTCAGAATTGGATGTGATGTGTAGGGCTAGATAAACAATTGATAGAATATTCCCTGCACGTAATGTATCATCCTGTCAGGTGTAAATGGATTTAGATGTATGGGTTTCACATATTAACACATATTTTTGTGCACCGTGTAGATTGGCACAGAGTGGTCCAGCTGAAATGGGAGATTCTTGTTTTACCAGACTGAGATTTCGACGGGTTAGGGCTCTGACGTGTCTCCATACAGTCTGGTGATATCCGTAGATATCCTGTAAATGACATTGCTTCCCAGAAGTCAACTCAAAAGGATTTGTACTGTATAAAGTGTGGCGTGAAGGTCCTGTGGAAACCATCAGCATCTCCAGAGTCTGCACTGCAGTCGCTAATCCCTCTGTCATAATGTGTTTAAGCCTCTAACATTGGAAAATATGGTCTGAGACCAGAGCCAGTTGTCATCGGGTGGATGTTGTGAGTGAGGGGAGTTAAGTTCCTCTGCTCCACATGTAATCCTCCGCTGTTGTGCCTCCTCTACAACCATCCAGCCCCTGTTCATCCCACCCTCTGATGCATGTTTTTTCAGCTGTGTTTACATGCCAGTTCTCTGAAAGTTGAAGGGTGGGGTGAATGCCTTCCTCTGTACCAGACTTCTGACATCTGTCAGAGCTTCCCATCATTCATGTTTTTCTTTGACCTTCACAGGATGCAGAAAGGCCCGTTTTATAGACCTGTTTAAATACTTTAATCTCCACTTAAAATCTATTTTTCTCATATTGTTTATTGAGACATATTGCTTATCGGAGACTAGTTTTGGCTTTCGTATCAGATGTTTTAGAGGAGGTTTCCAAGATGTCATATCAAATTGTATTTCTCATGCGACTACTATACAAATGATTTATACTAAGTATTTGTTCTTTAAAGTAGAGAGAGAGGGGGATTGGATTATCGTGCCAGAAAGAGCCTGATCTAAATGAACTAGACTACTGAAGAAAAGAATCTGCCTTCTGCATAGGTGTCACTGCATTCATTGATCTACACGTGATGCCCGTAGCTTGTCTTTGAAAGATAGATGCTTAATGTGCTTAATTTAATATTTGTTCTTAATATATCTTAATAGGTATGTCTATATTAATATCTATGTTTCTGCTAATGTCTAAATAAAGCTAATGATGACCTTTTTTCAGTCTACTTATGATGTAATATAAACATTTTTTTCATTTAATTTTTGAATTTTTTTCCATTACACCATAGGATTCATGCATTCATCGTTCCTCCTAAACAAGTAATGCAAACAGGGACGTTACTCGGCAAGCATGTATAGTACATGCATTATTAATGAGTATGAAAACGTTGTGGTGCAAAGGGAGCTAAGCCAAAAGGCGAAGCTCTCAATTTACCGGTCGATCTACGTTCCGACCCTTACCTATGGTCATGAGCT
>JAPQRQ010000023.1:20426915-20438546 GCA_037367365.1 Apogon talboti | reverse complement strand
TATCTTAGCAAGCAACTGTTTGTACTAATTAAATTACTATTGTTGGTGTGCTGTACTAGAGAATCATAACATAAAACATAGATAATGCCGTTCTACGTTACATGAAATACTGAGGTTCCAACTATATTCATAGCACAGACTGGGGACATGTATTTACATGGATGGGCTACTGCAGAGTCTATGGATGTAATAAAAACGTTAGTCAGAAACTTTACCAGAAATAGGTGGTAAATGTACAGGATGTGCGATGAAGCATTATGTGCGATAAACTATTTTTGTAAATTATTGACATCCATATAATAGGCTGCTTATGGGTTGGATGTTTCTGATGAAGGTTGAATATGCCAAAGTGTTACACTGAAGTTACAAGAGATGAGATGTATGAGTGTATGTATGTTTTTCTGTAGTCTGATCTAAGATGTCCCACTTTTACACCAGTACCTGAATGCAGCATGCATTTGTGGATCTATGTGAAACTGAGACTGTTAAAAAAGTCGTACAACAACATCAACAAATGTGTCCTGAATTATGTATGTTGGGCATCTACATTTAATAATCAGTAAATAAATGCAAATCTGAAGGATAAAACCTTTAAGTAATACCAATATAAATTAAATTCATGATGTGTGCATTTGTAAAATTGTTTTACATGTGCTCCAACTTCCTGGCATTTGTGTGTGAACTTTTGTCAACATCCTAAACTACATTTTACACATTTGTAAGTCTTATATCACATTTGTAGAACCTGCAATGTTCATTTATAACATCTGTGTCAGTCAGCTGTTGTAAATGTACATATCACTCATGTTCTTATAGATACTAACAGCTCCTTCATATATGCACATACGATAAAAGTATATTGACATAGTTATAGATACAGACGTGTCACATTGTGGCCCGCTGGTGTGTTCTCTGCAGTTCAGACACTCCCCCGTCTCTTCATCACAAATGTCCGACATCTGGTTGCACTCACAGGGCCGGCAGAGTGGGAAACCCCAGTATCCCGGCTGACAGCGGTCACACTGGCGTCCCGTAACCTCTAAACGACACGCACACTGACCTCTGACCTGATCACACAGCTCTGACATCGAGCCCCGGGGGTCACACTCACATGCTACGAATAAAACAAACAAAACAAACCTCTGTGGCTGATTTTCACAAATGTACCATTTCCACACATTCTGAACAGTAGTTAGTGTATCGTACGTTTACAGCCTTCAGGTCCAAAGCCAAAGGTGAGTGGTGCACAGGTGTCGCAGCAACGGCCAATCACGTTGGGTTTACATTCACAGAATCCGCCCAGTTTACTGCAGGATGGTCCGAGAGAGCCAATGACGTTGCACTTACAAGCTGTAAAAATACATAAAAATACGAGGTACAGATATCACACTGTACAGAGACATGCAAATGGGTTTTGTGTCCATCATTGTGACCACATTATTTACAAACGTCTCCCTCATGGGTTCACCTCTAAATACTTATTGTGAGTTTATCTTCAGGTCATAAACTTTTCTTACTTTAGGTACATTTTTCTGGTAATATTTAACCTTTCAAGATGAATAAATATTTTTGGAAGACTTTCTAATTAATTCTTTTCCTGTACAATTAACCTTTCCTAAGAGATTTACCGTACTTTATTATATTATTGGCTGCATGTTACATTTTTTTCGGTGAAAATCAGGTATTTCCCTATATTTCATTTACTGTTCATGTAGATTCTGATGAATTCTCACAGTAAATTCAAATGTTATTACATCAAATCAAAGTAACTAAAGAAAAAGTGACTTTTTCAAAAATATATCATTAACTGAACATAAAAACACAAGTGTCTACATCCACTGTCATTTATCAATACTGCTGAAGATGGCGGTGTTTCCAGGTTCACTACAGAGCCTCTGAATGTCCAAAAAAAGACACATCTAACACTGAAAACACGAGAAATTACATTTTCTTTCGTTCTTTCTTTCTTTGTTTCTTTCATTCATTCATTATTTTGACGTATAACTAGTACACAGGTGTACTTAAGGTTTGGAATGCAGACCTTTATTCTTGACACTACTTACGAACAGCTCCATTGTTGATCCGTGCAGACATGCTCCTGCCGAGGTTGTCACAGGTTTCAGGCAGTGACTCCTCTGGGCCGAGCTCAGCAGCCAACCCAACACAACGAAAGCGGCGGAAAGAGTCCAGGTCGCTCTGGGAGCAGAAGTCCTGAACAGACTCGATGCTAGGGATCAGACCCATCTGACAAACACAGATTATTTAGATTATTATTCAGATACATTTAAGGACAGCACAGATCTAACTTATCTGAGGATGATATTTTAGTTAAATATTCAGTGTAGAAATGTTAAAATAATAGTAAAGAGCTTAAATCCAGCTTTCATTTATGTTATCACATTTCATACAGTCACAAATGTCCATGCATTTTGTTTATATGTTAGTAGCCATTCACGAGCTCCATGGAGGTATTTTGGTCAGTTCCTTCAGATGTAACACTGTGTCACTGTGTCAGCCTTTAGGCATGTTTAGGATCATTATCCGTGTGTCAAAGCCTTATCCTCTGTGATGATGTCTTCAGATGAAATTCCAAAATATTCACTTAGTTCTTCTCCTTCATGATGCCATCAGCTTTATGAGTGCACCAGTCCCTCTGCCACAGAACTACCACAGAACATGATGTCCCACACTGCGCTTCACAGATAGGATGGTATTGTTTTAGATCCAAGTTTCATTCCTGTTTTTATCTCATGCAACAGTAAAATACGGCCCCAAGAGGTAAAATATTTGTCAGTATAGCTGCAGCTTCATGTCCAATCCCTGACAAATCCATTATGAAGATTCCTGGCTGGTGAAGACACAGTGAACTCAGTGCATGTACGCTTTCAACCCTCCACTGTGTCAGAAAATAAACCTATTAATTGTAATGTAATACTGCTGAAACATGAGAACAGGTTACTAACAGTCAGTTGATCTGAATGAAAACCTTCCTCACCGAGTCGATGAGGATGTGTGAGCTGGTGGATTGGTCAGATTCTGGACGTTTTGTAAAGGTGACATCCACAAAGTATCGAGCACCTGTGTTCAGACACACAGGAGAGTCCAGAACAGCCCCTCTGTCAAGAAAAAGACCAGAAATACTCACACTTATCATCTAGTAATTACATAGGTTTTAGTAGTTTAATTACTCATTTATCATTTCTGTTTAGTTAATGCAACTTCAATTGTCAACTTTTTATAGACTGTCACTTATTCAAAGTCAGAACCTCAAAGAAATCCATCCACTCTTTTCCAGTGTTTACTGAGGATGCCTCACCTGGAGTTTCCAGGTAAAATCAGAGTTTTACTTCCTGTTGGCTCGCTGCTGCAGCGTTGGTCGCCTGGTGACAGTGGGATGATGCTGACTGAAGCCAGCCAATCAGACGGAGACTGCAGACGAAGACCAGCTGATGTTATAATTATCTACTATAACAAATTTTAAGTTTTGTTCGATAGTTTTTTATTGTATTATTTCATATATGTTTCAGATCCTCTAATTAAATAATTTAGCTCAATTATCCACAACATGGATATTGAATTGAGATTATACTGTATTATATTGGCCAAAGGGACACTACTTTGCTGTGATTTGTTGTTCTATTCTCTCTGAGCTTTAAGAAAAGTTCCATAGCGACTAAATTTTAACCAAATTAAACATAACATTATTTTTCCGGACTAAACAAACGATTCAAACTTTCAAATTATCAAAACTTCTGGAAGGAAAAGCTGTAAATTTACACATTTAAACCACTGGAACCATTACATGACCGTTTGATATTTCTACATGAAAATGAGAATTTTACATAAATAATTATCAAAATAATTTCCAGTTAATTTCCAGACAGTCAACCATTCCTGTAATTAAAGATTCTGGCAAACAATGTAACAACCAACCACAGCAGAGTTTAAATTATAATAAAAGATAATTATCATATGTGGTCAATATGTAAATGCCACTAGTGATGTGCAAGTATTTTTGCTTATTTTGAGATTACTGATAACTAATGTCAATGTCAAATGATCTCTTTTGATTATCAGTGTATGTGTGTTTTTCACTGTCAACAAAACAATTTGTACATTTGAATACTTCAAAAACCTGATGACATTTTAAGCGATGGAGGCTTGTTATTAGATTTATTAAAGCAATGAAACAAATAAACAATATAAACATTTCATACACGCGCTGCTCTCTGCCTCCACATAAATTATTCACTTTGTTTTTATGAATGTATGTGAATTTGTTTTTGGTGTCTTACTTATTGTTATATTTTGGGACGGTTTGTACTAACATCAATATATTTACCTTATTGGGAGTTTATGTTTTATTTATGCCTTGATACGTCATGTGTAGGATAAATATAAAGTCAATACAAAGAAAGAACAAGGAAAAAAGAAAAGAAAGTAACGGTATGGAAGTGTTGATACTGTTTTGGATAACTCTTGATAAAAATTAAAACTTATTATATTTATAACTATTAACCTGTTATTTAACATCTGAAAAATGAAATGTAGTCATCATTGGTTTAGTAGTCAGTGTTCAGGACCAGAACCTGCCGGATCTCACCTCAGGCTCGTAGCGGATTACCAGCTGGTAATCCATGGAGGAAGGCAGGTTGTCCACAGTGAACCTCAGCCCCGCCCCCTCCAAGACTCTGACCAATCCCATGCCAGTCCAGGTGACTGGCCGATCAGCTGTTCTCTGACGGGGGATGATCTGCAGGGCGTGACCCGGGTCCAGAGGGATACTGCTGCGCTGTGGGACGGATCAAGCACAAACACCTGTGAGGAGCATGACCTGATGGACTCACAGGTCCGACTGGAAACATGTCCACCTGTCTCACCTGCCCCTGTCTCCTGCGACGGGAATGACGACGAGACCTCCGAACCAGGACAACTCGTCCATTTGAAATCTTGAAGTCGTAGCCTTGCTGTCTGTAATACTGTTCACACTGTGGCAAAATCATCGGATTGAGCTGTAAAAACACAGAACAATACAATGAAATGTTGCACAAACTCTGTGTATGTTTGAGGTCAATAATCAGTTAGAGCTTGTCTTCTGTAACACACCAGAGAAGAGGACGAAGGAGGAGAAGTGGATGAGGGAGCGCTTCCTTGAAACAGAGGGTCAGCGAGCTCAGCCTCATACAGAAAGTAGTCGAGTGGAGGCAGGAAATGGCCTGGGGCGGGGTCACTGCAACGGCGGCCCACCATGTTAGGCAGACAGTGACAGTGTCCACCCTCTGGAGAACACCTGAGGACACAAGCAGTCCACCTGTCAGTATATGTTATAGTGAACATCTAAAAAGCTAATCCAAATTATATTATTATCATCATAGCTTCTATAAACCCTGTGATACTGGTTTGGTTGGCTGGGGTTATGCTTGGACATTGCGCAATTAATTCCATAACCCAGAAATCAGAAAACTATAGATACACAGGGGGTTCCACACAACTCATCTCTACACAGCCTTTTGCAAGTACTCTAACGATATAATGTCTTTAAAGGTTAAAGGTTAACTTGGTTTATTATCCCTACATGGAAATTCAGCCTCTGCATTCTACCCATAATACACACTGCACTTAACATTAATGTTGTTAATGGAATTTTGTTTGAGACTGAAAAATCACACAGACCTTCATAATCTTTTTGCACATAAACATCTTTCTAAAAACAAATAAATCTGCTGTGTACATACATGCTGCTGTGAGCTCCTCCGATGTCACAGTCACATGGTGAACATCTGAATGCAGTGTTTCCCAAACCAAAGAAACCTGGCTGAACACAGAGACCGACATATTTCATTTAATCTGAAATCTGTGCATGTGACTTTTCTCAAACATCTGAGCCACAACAATAAAAGCTGATCATAAAGAGACACTGATTTTATTTTACTGTTTGTCTTTTACTTGATGCTGTCAACTGTCTCCATTCAGTTATTGTATTGATCTGTTATCTTTGTTTTTAGCTGCAGCCTCACATTAGGTACTGCTAAATGCCCACACACAGGGTCTGTAACGTCAGCTCTGCGTTCAACAGCTGCCGTCACTAAAACTCTAAACTCACCACACACTGATCACATAGTGGCCCGACCGCCAGACGCTCACATTCGCAGCTTCCTGTCAGTTTATCACATGAGCCGAGACTTCCCACCGTATGACACCTGCAGGCTGTGACACACACACACACACACACACACACACACACACACACATACAATATGACATTAAAAATCTGACGTGGCCCTGGAAGAATGACTTGTATTTTATTTCAGAATATTTCTTATTATTTTAAACATATTCAGCTGAAAACAAACATCACCCATTTCCATCATGTAACACAAGGACATTAATATTGACGGTTACAGGACATATTCTTACTTTATGTTCCCTCTTTTCACCAGAAAAGGCACTTAGAATGTTACTACAAATGGGAATGACCCAAATGAAAAACCAGAGACAAAAAAAATAAATCAAGAAAACAAAACAGAGAGGGAAAGTACAGAGAGATATAAAAATGAAAGAGGGGGTCAGAGATGAGGCTGTTTAACTATTAATTGGCATTGAATACATCTTCTAACTATTCTAAAAGGGCTGCCATATGTTCTGAAACTTTTCAGGCGAGTATGGACTGAGCTTCAACTCTTTTCAAGCAGGAATGACTGTAAATGGTCTAGTTTGTGCTTATTGTGGAATGATGGCTCTGGACATACTACCACTGTTCCGTCTCACCCTGACAGCCAGCCGGGTCGTCCGCTCTCAGACCGAAGAATCCATCTTTGCAGCGATCGCAGCGCTGACCGTCCACGTTTTCTTTACAGACACACTGACCGTTCAGTGGGTCACACAGACCACCGCCCTGCGACCCGACCGAGTCGCACTCACACGCTGTCGGAAAGAAATGAATTCGATCATGTCATGTCACAGTACAACATGTGCGTCAATCACACAGGAGTGGTTCCTTATAGTCAGTGAACTGTTGTTTAATTTTACTTGAAGGGGGACTAGTTTAATAGACTTTCCACGATACCAAAATGGCATGAGCTTAATTTTATTTATTTCATTTCAATCCTGACAAGGGACTGTGCATGTTAATCAAAACTTCTGTAAATGTGCCAAAACTCAGTTTATTTTATCATTATATTGTGTAGTACTCATACATGTACTATTTAAAACATGCACCACAAACACATAATATGAAATATGCAGAAAAAACTATATATAACCACCATTATACTTGCATGCAAACATAAGAGGACAGACGACAATGGCAAGGTACCAGCAGGACGAGAGAAAATACAGAACAACAGAGTTTTAGCCCTGACAGAGATGATTATTAATAAACCATTTCTTTAACTGTGCTTTAAATAAACTGTATCATCTGAATCCAGTTTTTGTATAGTACTTAGGATGACCATTCTAGTGCAGCATTAACAGACTACAGACTGATGGTCCTTTTTGGAATAATATAATTTCATCTTGCTGCTGTTGGTGTGAAACAGCATGCGATTGTTTTTATGTCGACAAACCCTCTACATGTTAGTTTTGCACACAGACAGCCTACTTTACCACTTTTACTTGACTGAGAAGTTGAATTAGTGCTTCTGCTTTTACCCGAGGCCACATGAGACGAGTATCTGTACCTTTTAGTCTCCTGTAAATGTTGACATTTTAACAGCTTTCAGTTCAATTAAGTATTTATAAAGAAAATGACAGGAAGGAGCTGTGGCGTACGTATGCAGGCATGTGGGTCATGTGGAGCACGCTGTGGATCCTGGTACAGAAAGGGTCGACACTGTTCACATTGGGGTCCTACTCTGTCATTGCGACAGTTATCACACACGCCGCCGCTCACGCCTCCTGTTGCTTCGAATCGAGCGGCGTCAAAGTGACACGAATCCGAGTGACCGTGGCAGTTGCATCCTGACAGAAGCAGAAAGCAGACACATGTCAAAAACAAGGGTTCATCTGAGGATGGTAACTATCAAATCATCTTTTTTATGACTGACATTACACTACAGATAATACATATACTTCTGCACAGACATAAAACCCACGTGGCCTGTATTTTGTATTGATATGAATAGGACATGTGTAAAATGAAGGCGTTTACTCCTGCAGACATCAGCTGCACTTTCTCCTCCTGGCAGCCAGGGGGAGTCGTGGTGAAAGTTTTGGCACCTCTCACAGTTTTGTCCAGCTGTGTTGTGCTGACAGACACACCGTCCATGAACCTACAGAAATCAAAAACACTTGAACCTTCACTTTGCCCTTGAAACACAGGTGTTCTCAGCAGAGGGGAGTACGTCACACATGTGCAAGCACAAGTAAAGTCTGAAGTGTCAAGAAGAAAATCAAGTGAGTCATTGTTCAGGTCAAATCATATGAACTTCTGAGCCAAGTCAAGCAGTTTAAGTAGGCCATGAAATATCACAATTATTGAGCCTTAATATCATCTTCATCAGCTTGTCTCTTGTTTCAATTAGTGGCTGTTTTGTGATGAATGTTGTAGTAAATTGTTGAGTTAACCAACAATTTAAGTCAAATAAGTTTCAAATCCTAAAAAAAATTGAGACTCGAGTCTAACTTAAGACAAGTCTCATAACTCTAGTGCCCCGCCTCTAGCTCTCAGACTCTCAGATCATCTTCATCTTGAATTCAGAGTCATCTGTTTGAAATATCTGCTCTGGAGTAACAAGAGAAGCACAGAAATGTAGCTCCAGGTGTAATTCCTTGTTTTGGAATGTCCTCGACGTCATCTAGGAGATGTTACATAAGTGTAACATTATAGCACAATACAGTTTATATTAAAGCTTCATATTAAAGCTTTGCAGGACATAAAAAGAGCACCTGAAAACAACGAAACAACGGCTGCTTCAGCTAATCTGACTCTGCTAATGGATTGTTACTCAAGAATCAGACATGTGAAATAACTACTGTCATATTCATTAACAACTGTTTACCTGTATTTTACTGACACTGTGAATAGCATTTTTTCTGAAATGGAAGTAATACTTGGAGGTTGACAACAAAAATAGTTAAGAGCTGATTAACAGGACAGTATCATCCTTGCCCCTTTTACCCTGACACTAAAAAAAAAACCTCAGTCAGTCAGATGATTCCAAAAAAATCTTTAGTGCAGCTATTACCAACACAAACTGTACAGAAGATGGAGGTGATGTGTGATTTTACCAGAGCTAAGCTAACAGAGCTATAAACTACCAGGTGATTCAGCATATGACGATTATAATACAGCGTTACTGTGACTGACTGTCAAAATAACCAACTATGAGTTTGAAGAAGAAAGCCTGAGGACACTATAGGACCATAATAATAAAGTGGCTTCCCATTGTTGTCAAGTTTGGAATATCAATACTTCATATAAACCCTATGACACACTAACAGATTTTTATTTTTGGCATTACATAATATATATTTTAATATGGAAGAGTGTAATATGGAACCAGAAAGTAGTGGGTTTCTTGTTCCATATTACACTGTTCCGTCTGTGCATCTGAAAACCCTCAGTTTGAGGGCCAGACAACCTTTTACACAAAAAAGGAAACAAGACCCCCTCCCCTAAAAAGGAGCATGTAAAGGGCCAAAACCCTATAACCTTTGTTTACATCTTCAGGTTGATACAAGAAATAATCAGATGTGGCCTAATACGGTCTGAAGTGGTCCGTACCATGCCAGGCTGGCTGAAGACGTCCCCTCGTCCTCCGTCCACAGGCGTGCAGCGTGCAGCGTGGCCGTTACAAAAGCAGCTGCCTCTGATCACCATGTCGTATAAAGCATAGTAATATTTGTCCTGAGGGTTTCTACGTCTGCGACTCAGCAGAGTGTCACCGAGTGTGAAGAGACGAGTGAAGTTTATTCGCAGGTTGGTCACAGTAATTAACTCTGAGGACAATAAAAACACACAAATTATACTAGTAATACTAGTGTGTGCACCACTGGGATATCTGCATGTGTCAGATATATAATGTATGCTTTTTAAGACATTTTCAAGATAAGTTTGAAATCAATTTTACAACTGATTTGTGGACAATCAACTTTCTCCTTATACAAGCCAAGCATGTAAATGTAAAGGTATGTATATTCACTATACGGTTATGTGCAGAGGTGGCTCGTCCTGTTGCTGCCTCCTCACCTTGTATATGTGGTGCATAAGGGTTTTCTATTGCAAAGATGGGATCCAGAGCTTTCAGCACCACCTGGTGGCCAAAAACAGAAACAAGGGCAAGGGGATGTTTACTGATATTTAGTTAAAGCACATTACATTAGGCCTCTTCTATAAAAAAAAAAAAAAATTTAAACAAAATGTTTAACTCCTTAACAGCCATCCACAGTTTTCAGGTTTTTAGGATAAATGTTTAGTGTGTTTTTATGTTTGTTGTTCACTGGGAGGCAACTATGTTGTGATTTAACCTTTTGTATTGCACATTGAACTGAGAGTATGGCATGTTAAAGTACATGTATTGAATATTTGCTATTGATGTACTGAATTGTGTGCACTGTGTAAATATGTTCATGTGTGTTTTAAAGGAATAGAGACTATTTGACTAGTCGATGCATATATTTGACACCTTATCGATGCTAAATGTGTCCATTAAATCATATACTTATAATATTACAAAAGCAAATACAACTTAACGACACAATTCCGATATATAAAAAACAAGCAAGGAAAAAAAAAATTTCCCAAGCAGCAGCACCTGTTGCATTACCATGATTTCCATTCATATATTCATCAATTCAACAGTTGTAATGAATATAGCAAAAAAAATGGCACTTAAAAAGAGATAAATAGTTTAAAAAAGTACTTAAAATGAACAACATGGTATGAACTATGACAAAAAGACTTCTAGAATAGTTTATTGTCTTCCCATATGATTTGCATTGTAGCTGTTATATCACTTAAAATACAACTGCTTTTTTAATAACATTATCAATAAAATGGGTTTGCACAATATGAGGTCTTTAATAAGCATTGGTTTTGTAAATCATATTTGATATCATCCATCCTTTCATTGTACCTTTTTCAGCTATAATAAACTAACCCTAACTAAATAAAAACTAAACTAAAACTAGTAAATTCCCCAAGATAAAAATACAAATGGAGCTACTTGTGTAATCATAAAACTAAAACTGAAGTTGAAAATCAACAGAATAAAACCCAATGGAATTTTGACGGCTGTAACAGCTGTGGTGTGTTACCTCTCCCTCTGTCGAGGGCTCTGAACCGGAGTATCTGCTGTCACACACCACATCGTCGATACTGTCTGGTGTCTGACTGGACACTGAGGGGAAGTGAAGAGAACAATCCTCCGCAAAGTAACGAAAAACTTTCCAGGTTTGTCCAAAATCCTTTGACCGCTCCACCAGCATGGCTGCAGGACGAAAACTCTGCAGGAAAACAACAGGAAATGGCAGTAACTAAGTATCTATTTCTCATTCAGTATTAATAGACCTTTTACACAGCAGACATTACAGGTTGTTGCAACAGGTAAAAAACAGGTGACCACAACAATATTAACCCATAAAGACCCAAACAACCGCCATCAACCAAAAACCATCTACTGATGTAACTGT
>JAPQRQ010000023.1:20413372-20426804 GCA_037367365.1 Apogon talboti | reverse complement strand
GTAGTTACCATGGAAACACAGTCATCTTCTACAACATTGATTCACGAGAAAAAACCATGGAGTTGGATCAGTGACAGTGGATGGACACACTGGGTTTATGTTCATCTATTGATATATTTTGTGGAAAAAGTCACTTTTTTCTTCAGTTTTCATTGTTTTGATATAATAACCAATTAAAGAATTTACTCTGAGGTTTAATGAACATCTACATGATCTGTAAATTAATAAGGATAATATTAAATGGTGACAAATCACTTAAGAAAGGTTAAAACAGAAAGAAGAATCCATTTGGGAACTGACACAAAAGCAGTGCTGGGTCTTTATGGGTTAATGATAGTCTGCTAAAAACCCTCCAAGACCTACACAGTGACCAAAAGCATCTACAGATTTGTTTAATAACTTCTGAATGACTAATCCTGTTAAAACATTGTAATAATTCTGGTAAAATTCTGTTTCCCACTTTGTCAGTGGTATCAGATAGGACCCATTTGGGGGTTCAGAGAGTCCACAGTGAACATGAAACACCATCATGTTCTTCAACAAATGACACTGGTTGTAGACACTTGTTTTTATGTTCAATTAATGATACACTTTGTTGAAAAAGTCACTTTTGCTTCAGTTTTTCTCCATTCTGATATAATAAACTTTGACAAACTGAGCTTTTATGAACCTTTCCTTGAACATTTATATCACAGGTGTCAAACATAAGGCCCGCGGGCCAAAACCGGCCCTCCAAAGGGTTCAGTCTGGCCCCCAGGATCCAGATGCCTGTTATTCAATGTGTATTTCTAGATCCACTGTGATCTGACAGTTTTCATGCACATGAGTAAAAAATAAGCTGAGAAATAATATGGTCAAAATTGCAATTATTTTTCAGAAGAAATTTCAGGTTGTTGATGGAAGTTCAGGTTATTCACATTTTTTGTTTAAGGGTAGTTTGTAAATGTAATACTTTCTTATACTAAAACAAAAAGAAAAATTTAGAGGTGTAATTACTTATGCATTATTATACTATTATTTCCCACTTGAGGTCAAATTGGGTGTATGTACGGGTGTTTTACCTTGAAAGTTATAACCAGGTGGCTGAACTGAAACACCGTCTCCAGGTCCAGTCGGATGCTGACCTCATGGACTCCTGTCATGCGATTGATGAAGAACAAAATACAAGTTAACTCCCTATTGAAACTTAGCTTGAGACAGAAAAAAGGACAAAAACAAGAACATGTTAGTCTGGGTTTAATTGCATGTGATTTGAATTCACCGTTCTCTGACTGCCACCACTGCAGTTTGCGCTCAGGTTCAAAGGTCGCAATGATGTTCTCAA
This sequence comes from Apogon talboti, assembly GCA_037367365.1. NCBI lineage: Eukaryota > Metazoa > Chordata > Actinopteri > Kurtiformes > Apogonidae > Apogon > Apogon talboti. The sequence goes on along the minus strand of JAPQRQ010000023.1, from coordinate 20,425,480 downwards.
TTCGATGGCTGTTGGTGTTGCTATAGCGATCGAATGGCTGCCTGGAGTCACAGGTGAAACATTTTTGTTCCTCCTGACGGATGAAGACACACCATAACAAACTCAAAGACAATAATCACCACCAGTACTTTCAAATGATCCACATATATTAAGTGTAAGTATGTGGTATTATCAGCAAAATTTACTTATCGTCGCTCTTGGGCGGAAACCTCATAAGTCCCATGTTGGTCGTTTTTTTTTTTTTTTGGTCATAAAACGATTCTATTGGTCAGCCTTCATGTCAGCCTGACAGATTTAGAAATATTTAAGCAATGAACAGTGTTGAAAACAGCTTTTGACTACATCTCTTAACTCCATTCTTTTATTTAGAATATACATTGTTTTTCCAGTTTCCTGAAAAATAACCATTTCGGACATAAGAGGTTTCCACCTGACAGCGATGATATGAAAAGTAAAAGTATCCACAGAGAAACGGTCTAGGTCTTCGTTTTATTCTTACATGTGATGTTTTTGCATTAAAGTCTGAGCTCATTTAAACTACTTTATTGGTCTTTTTTTTGTACATACAGTACATCATGTTCAATAAGATCAATATAAGATCATGTTCGTAGTATAACTGTCCTGTGAGAACCGCATATCTCTAAAAAGTCAAGGTTAATGTGCTCTAAAAAACAAACCCCTCTTTGGCTTTGTGACAACAAATTCTCCATCAAATCTCACCGAAAGGCTTTATTTAAACTGTGAAGGAGAATTTTCATTCCTCAGTTCATGACAAACATCTAAAACCAACCCATTTGGAGATACAAGGTTTTCACTGAACAGGAAGATGATAAATTCAGATCTGAAGAGTAAAAAAAGCTGTCAACAAAGGTGGTGCAGTAAAAGGTCAAATATTTGTCTCTGAGATTTTGAGGAGTCGGAGTGAATTTGTTTAAGATAGAAATACTTCAAGCACATTAAAGTTCACTCATATCTAAAGATTTTTTAAAAGAGGTTTTTGTGGGGGACCTTAAAAATGTACGATATGCTTTTTTCCATGCATTTCTATTTTTCCACATATTCATCACTGTATCTTCATTTCTCTGCTCAGTAACATCAGCTTGGTTATCCTCATCACCTTTGTAAAACAGAAATTATTGTTATTTAATAAGAATTTTTTTATCGGTAGTCAAATACAGAACTATTGTTATTGATTTAATCTCTCCCTCAATTGAAGAATTTTGTTATTATATATTAATAAATAAAAGCTCAACTGAAAAATGCTATAATGAACGGTATAGTTTACACAGTGAGTGAAAGTACTGTTACTGCAGAACAATTATGAAAAAAATACATCAGATCCAAACTGTCTGCACAATTTCATGAGGATCCAAATACTTCTGAGGGAAAAAACAAAAAAAGGGAAGGAAAAAAAGCAGTAATGAGGCGATTCCTTGGGGAAGAGCGAACGGCGTCAGGTCATAAAGTGACAGATCAGGACATGTTTCAGTATGAAACTGTGATGACGAGCCAGGAATCAGTCAGACACACGGGGAGAAGAGGAACACAAAGACAGCCAGTTCAGACACACTGGGCAGGACGCCGTTAAGAGGAGCCGCTTATACATGACTGCTTTAATTTTGGTTTAAAACAGTTATTAAGTGATTTAAGTATTTAAATTACTTCATCAGAACAATTAAACTTATTGACTTGATGTCTTTTGAAGTATGTTTAATAAGGGTACTAAAACTGAAAAAACATAAATATAAAAGCGTTGGTCCAAACCTCACAACACTACTTTTATATATTTCAACTTTTATTCTCTATTCTCTATTATAGTTTTAATAAACGTTGCGGTGTTTTGATTTTAAAGCTCAACCAACGGACCACATAGCAGTGGTGTTGAACCAACAGCTTTGCTGACCTGTGTTGTCCGGAAATCTGCCAAAAGAAAACATTCCTGCACCGCCAAAAGATGCAAAGCAGCAGAATGAATGCTACATTGTACTTATAAGCTTTTTACTGAAAAGAATAAAAGGATGTAACCCGATCCAGCTGCGTCTCTTTAGCCCCTCTCCAGCGGCTCCCTCGGGCTTTGTCAAAAAACACATATAGGACTGAACAGTTTTTTTTTGTTTTTTTTTAACAGATTGCTGTTATTGTTTTAGGTGTAAAGTCATTCTCACATTATCCAGTTGTAGAAATGTGTAGCCAAAACATAAAAACATCTTGCACCATTACCTCAACTAAAAGTCACAGCTGTACTTTGCTTTATTTATTGTCAAAGAAGACAAATTAGCTATTTTTATGTGCTTCATTTTAAGGCAGGTCTACAGATGCCAGTAAATTTTAGTCTCCACAACTGAATTAATCAGCTTAATATATTTGAAGTAGTGCCGCCACATACAGAACTGTTGTCTTTATATGTATGTAACACTGTCATTTAATACATGCACCAAAACACTGCATTACCCTAGATATATTAAACAATTACAAAGTTAAAGCAGTAAAACATCTTAAATAGCCTAATTCACAATACTTCATGGTAAAATAGTAATATTGATGTTGGCTAATTCAGACTAATTAAGATACGTTTAAAGTTCAATATGTGAGCTTTACTCGTGGAGTTGGTATGTTAATATAACAAAAAACAAAATGAGGATATGTTTGATGTTAATGTGTTTTTTTCTACAAATAGATATTTGTTTACCTTCTGGTGCAATCCTTACATGATAAAGATTATAATCGCTGGATGTAGCCCCTTAGTAATCATAGACAGATTACACTGACATGCACACTATTATTCTGACAGATGTCATATCCACTGGGACACTCTGAAATAGGCCTTTCTCCAAAGGGGCCAGTTCTAAATAAAGATCTGTGGTATATGCTTATACCATTACAGTTGTGGATTCTTTGGACATGTATAAAGGTTTATAGATTACGAGCAAATATTAAAGCGTCTGCCTTTTCCAGAGGGTGTCTGAAGGATCAAAAGAGGGAAAACACAATTTATAACGAGGTATGAAACAGGATTTTAAGTGCATTATTTGTTTTTGTAAATGATGTGAACAGCTTATTAGGAAGTTTGTCTTTTTTCAAAATAAAGACATGAATCATATATTTTGTGCATGTAAACGTAGTCATTGTAAGTTATAACTTCAATTATATATTTAACTCAGCAGTTAGAACAGAATGCGCTGATTTTGTCATTTAATGTCCCCATGTTCTTGTTTAGTGGCACACATGTCTGTCTGTATGTAACAGTAAATACACACATTCAGATGTAAAATGGACACAAACTGGTGTTTATTTACTGATAGAACAGGCCCAACCCCATCACCCCTTAAGGTTGACCTCTGACCTCCAGGTATCCGATGATGCAGTAGTTCTGTGGTCCGTACAGGCCGCAGGTGGAGGAAGCTGAGAGCTGAGCACCTCGACCCACCATCAGGTCTCCGAGCGCTGGGTTACAGGAGCCACTGGGGCACTGGTCCTCCAGCTCCTGGGGGTCCGGGAAGTCCTGGACTCGGACTGCCATGAAAAGACCTACAGAGAGAATATCAATCTCATCAGGATGTCCCAGAGTTTCCCCTGACACTCCGACATGATTCTGGTAAATGATACAGTCATAAAACATCACTGAAGGCAACACGATAAAGAAAAGGGTTTATGAGATGCAGTGGCACACAATAAATACATAAATATGATTCTGTCAGAGGGAAGATTTTATCTGCTGCTCTGTGAACACACACACACTGTGATCTCACTGCAAAAAGAACAATGAAGACCAAGTCCATGATTTTAAAGGAAAGGATGTAAATCAAACAGACACAGAGGAAAAACAAGAATCAGCGAGTAGAAATATTTTCACAAGTGATAACATGTCTGGAATATTTTATCTCCTGACGGATTAAATGTCAACATAGTGATCCTGACAATACCTTATCCTGATCACACCTAGACAGTGGTGGAAGAAGCATTCAGATGGAGGTGTTTTTGGATTCATTTTACTGCAGCTTTAACGTGTATGTTGCATTCACTGCCCCACATGCTTTACAGCACTGTATGTACTGTTGGTGGGTTTCAATTACAGTAATGCACCACCATACTGTATCCTATTAGATGGTAATATGTTTGTAGTGCTGCTGTCCTTTCACAAGAGGAGGGAAGATTAAGACTTGATCCACAGCAAATCACAAACATTTAAAACCAAACCATCCGGAGACGTGTGGTTGTTGTCAGAGAAATGCAGTGGTGTAAAAAGCACCTCTCAAACGCAGTCAAGTAAATACAAAAACCTGCAGAAAATAGACATTAAGTGCATTAAATTTTGTATTTCAGTATACTCCATTATATATGCTTAGCTGCTTTCCACCAGTGCACTTAGATGTTTCTATTTGTTTTTGCTTGTTGCAGTCCGCTATCTTTTATTGCCTCTTTTTCTCAATGAAATGAACTCACTGATGAAGATGAGGATGAAGATCATGGTGTGCTGACAGACATCTGTTGGTTCCCGTTGGACTCTGGTGGGTTTCTGGGTTCAGTTTACTCTGTGTCTGTAATTAAATTCAGGCAGATACAGATCTCAGGTTTATCAACAGGTTGTAGGTAGACATAAAAACTGAATTGTATGATTTGTCATCTGATCTGAGGTCTGATCTCACCACAACTTCAGATTTATCTTGTCACCAAGAAAATCAAACACAAGCCTGAGTCCTGAACATAAACCTAAATAATCACTGACAGGTGTGTGTGGGCGTGTGTGGGTTTGTGTGTGGCTGTTGGCATTAATTCAGAACTCTGTGCTCAGTGGAAAGTATTTCCCTCCTGGCAACTTCATTTACTCCACTTATTCACCATGAAATCTTACATTCAGACCCTCACAAAGGTAAACTGATTCCAGCAGTTTGTCTTTTTATTGAACATTTTATCATCTGGAGGCTAGCAGCTATTACCTAACAGGCTAACTCTCCTAAACAGAAGTATCAAAGATCACATCAAAGAATAAAAATCTCTGTGTATGACTTTTTTTTTTTTTTTTTTACTCCTAATACTGTTCTATTTTAGTTTTATTTCAGATACATTATGCTTTCAGCAGTCATGCAGTCAGGAGAATTATCGAATGTATTTGCACCACACACAGCTACATACTAAATCACATAGTACTCAGAAGGTTATGGATGTGATACCTGGGGCTAAATATAAATCTCCCTGCTGTGTAAAGTTGTGCATGAGAATAGCTGATGAAAATATGCTGGTAAAGCAATGAGCTGCTTTATAATAGCTGAAAAACTGAACCCTGCAGGCTCTTGTGAACTTTAAGGGGAATGTGTGAGCTTCAGCAGTAATTGTTAGGATTTACTTCGCTCCACTGTGCCTTTACATGAACCTATAGAAAAAAAATGCCCTGACATTTATGTGAATACACTTCGATCTGTTATAACAAGCTACGAGCAGCTGTGATGTTTAAGGTTTAATGCAGCACTGATGTCATGGAGATGGAAAATCTGTCTTACAAACTCTGTCAGGTTGATATTTTAGAGTGTGTTGAAGTCTGTTTAAGGATTTTGATTTATGTCACAAGTAATACATGGCATGGAAAACTAGCATTTCTAACGCAGTACTGTATGTGTATTATACTCTACAGTTAGATATATGATACAGTGACAATTACAGCATTTATAGCATATAATATATATTGTATTTATACTTTATATTATTAGTATTTTGTGGTGTTTTATCAAGTTTGTGTGTGGCTTGCATTTAAACTGATGTAAATAGGACTGTGAAATATGACTTAATGAACCCTTTTATTTCATGTTCATTTTCTCTTTCATTTCACTGTGTCACACTTCACACTCTATCTGTGATTATACAATATTTACTTCACTAAACTTTGTGTTCATCAACACAAAACAAAGATGCAGGTGTATTTTGACCAGTTATCTTTGTCTAGATATGGGATTTTTCAGAACAACGCTATGTGTAACAACCTAGTCTGTTACATACACAAATTCTTCGGTTCTCCATCTATTGTGCACTAACGTTATTGTTCTAAGGTGACAAACCTGTCCCCACAGGACATATACGACATGGATAGTCTGAGATCATGTTACCAATGTATAGACTTCATTGCTCTTGTGGGAAACTTCTGCTCTGCTTCCCAACTAATTCTTTTCATACATATGTTCTCAAGTGCATGTAACCAGTAGGAGGTCAACTGGAAGATTTGAAAAGGTCAACAGCTATTGAAACTCCATCAAAAACACTGAAATGTTATCAAACATCACTTGAACCTCATTAGATACCACTTAGACCTCACTGTGGACCACTGGAACCTTATTGAAGACCACCTGAACCTCAATGATGACCACTACAAGTTTTTTAAAGATTACTCAAAGCTCAATGAAAACCACTGGAACCATTTAAAAGATGACTTGTACATCATTAAAGAACACCAAAACCTCATTAAAGACTGACTGAACCTCATTAGAAACACTAGAACCTCATTAAAGACCACTGGAACCATATTAAAGACAACTGAAACCTTTTAAAGGACCACGTGTGCCTCATTAACAGCCACTAGAACCTCATTAAACACCACAGGAACCTTTAAAAGACCACTTGTGCCTTAAAAAGCCAGTAGAACCCCGTTAAAGACCACTAGAACCTCATTAAACACTACTAGAATCTTTTAAAAGATCACTTGTACCTCATTAAAGACCACAGAACCTCATTAAAGACTACTGGAACCTTTTAAAAGATCAGTTAAACCTCATTAAAGACCACAGAACCCTTTTTAAAGATCACTTGTACCTCATTAAATACTACTGGAACCTTTTAAAAGATCACTTGTACCTCATTAAATACTACTGGAACCTTTTAAAAGATCACTTGTACCTCATTAAAGTACACAAGAACCCCATTAAAGATCACAAGAACTTTTCTGAAGACCACTTGAACCTTATTAAAGCCCATTAGAACCAGACCTATTGAACCCCATTAAAAACTACTAGAACCATTTTAAAGATCACCTGAACGTCATTGAAGACAACTACAAGTTTTTCAAAGACCTCTTGAGCTTAATTAAAGACCACTATGAGGTTTTTTTTAAAAGACGAATTAAACATCAGTAAAGACAACCTGAATGTTATTAAAGACCAGTTGCCTAATTATAGACCGCTAGAATTTCATTTAGCACAACTAGAACCTTATTGAAGTACACTGGAATATCATTAAAGACCGCTGCATCCTTACTGAAGATCTACTGGACCTCATTTAAGACCACCAGAACCTTTTTAAAACCACCTAAACCTCATTCAACACCACCAATTTCTTGTACTTGTGTGTGATATTTATGTTCCGTTTGTTGCGTCTTTGATCTGGAATCTGAGTCTGCGACACAGTTTGATATGGTATGACATCACATCACCAGTATCACCGTTCTCCACAGACTGGCAGCTACAGCACTCCAGTTTCCCGTATGTGATAATGTTAAAGCTGCTGCGAGCCAAATGGAGCTTAACATTGAAAGTCAGTAGTTTTCCCATAGATTCAAATGTAAATTAGAGTATATTTTCTGTCATGTGCAGACTGTCAGATGTGTGGGACAGAAAATGAGAGTGTTGCTCGGTGCTGAACACAGACAGCTTCATCTCCTCAGGACTGTATTTAAACGCATATTTGAGGTTTTGGGTCTTTAAATCTCCAGAAAATGTGACTAGTATTATTTCATGTAATAATTAGAATATTTCCAGACTTAGTTTAACATCACCTGACTGCTTTTTATTCACTAAAACCCCTGTGAACTTACATATCCTACAGTGGTTATTACTGTTTAAACATTTTTACATATACGAACCATTTTAGTGTAAAGATGTTTTTCTCACTCATGTGCTTTAATCTATAGTCTAATGATCCTTATAATCTGGGCTCATGTTAACCAAAGAAATACTAAAGTGACAACCCTAACTATGACTTTATTTTCTATAGTCTGTAATATTTAATTCGTAACACTGTACTGTGAAAAAGTCTTAGGCAACCTTTAGCAATGTTGTTTTTACAGGCTATTAATGAGCATTACATCTATTTCTCAGTCCTTTTAATAAGACAAAACAATAAAATACAGGGAAATACTGTGCACAGTATTAACAACTTGCAAAAAATAGGAGTACTAAATGTCTTCTACAGGCATCAGTCAGTGTTTATTGTGATCTGTTCCCGTGGCAAATCTGGGCCCGGACAGCAATAAACATTTGACATGCATTGAATGAAACCTGGTGTAAAACTAGAGAAGATTATTTCAGTAAATCTCATATTGGCGAGACATGTTAGATGCAAAAGGAGGTCATACTAAATACTAGACACTTTGGTATGTTTTTAATTTTGTAATGTTCTTCTCATATTTCCTATATTTATATATCTGTATCTCAGTTGATTCTTGTTATAGACTGTGAAATGCACATATACATTATAATATGCCATTATAATCTCACTAAAAAACAAACCTGCTGGAGGCCTAAGGCTTTTGTACAGTACTGTAATTAACACAAACTGAGACACAATATCAGTTAAACCAATGTTTTTTTATGTAACGCCTTCACTCATTTCACTTTCTTACATTATTTTTGCCGCCACCAACTTTCAGCAAGTCTGAACTTTGCAGCATTAAATTTAATACCTGAAATATTAACCAATAACATAATTACTGATACCAACTCGTTTTTGCATGATGTACACACATCTGCATAACAAACTGCTGAATTCAGCTTTTGTGCTTGATTATCAGTGTGGTGTCTGTTTGATCAGACTATTATCTGTTTTGGTAAAAATACTGAAATAAAAAGCTCATCCTAAGAGGTCAGTCAGTCAGACCATTGCACACAACTGAAGTTTATAATCTAATAACTATATTTATCTAAAAACTCTTCCTTTCACTCAGTCTTTAAAAAAACTGGATAAAGTCTGACTTTTAAAAGTTTCATCTCATAGTTTGACATTAAATCATCAAGCCCTTGACTGAGCATAATGCACCCGAACAAATTAAACGTAACTTCCTCACTCATCGAGCAGAGATGATATAAACAAGCCTGAATGTTAATATGAGACTGAATGTGAACCTACCTGGTGCTGCTGCTGAGACACTGAACACACCTGGGCAGGTAACAGCACACTTGAACCAAACGTAGCCCGAGGCTCAACATGTCAGAGAGAGAGAAAAGGAAGGAGAGAGAGAGAGAGAGAGAGAGAGAGAGAGAAAGCATCAGAGTCAAACTATGTAAAGTAAAACTGTTCATATTTCACGCCGTGCATTCAGAATGTATTTATGTAAATTAATACACTTGTGCATATCACAGTGTCATTTTTGGCAGGAGGATGAAAGACTACATAAGAAAAAAAGAGAGCAATATTATTAGTAATGATAATAAAAAATTATAATAAGAAAACAGAAAAATAAAGCAAAGCATTTGTTGATGTGTGTAAATTGTAACATGCATACAATCTGCACATGTACAGATGTGTATGTAAACATGTAAAAACAGTTTGAGAAATTAATTTATTATTATTATTATTATTATTATTAATTAATTTAATGGTACAAAGACTGACGAGAAAATGGGGTTGAATTAACAAAGTACACAGGGAAAGAAAAAAGAAAGAACAGAAACATTTTTGATGTGGTCAGCAAGTTGTAGATGTGTAGACTGAAATCCAGTTGGAAGTGTAAAACATCTAAATAATTTTATACATAAAAAAACAACCATCCTGGGTTCTGTCTGATTTTTTTTTTTTTTTAAAAAAAGCTCTATTAACATTTTTCATTTATTCTCAGACAAAGAAAATGTTCTCCTGAATCAAATGATGCATGACATTTGATCCTGAGTTCTGGAATTGGTCACAAAAACTAAATTAAAACCCTTATAGGATATAATCATCTAAAGTACATGTCTTCTTTACCATTTTATTTGCTTATTGTGTGTCTTTGAAGCCTTCAGACGTAAAACTAAATCAATAGAATTCCACTTTTGTCCCATTTTCAGGGACATTCATGTCCTTTTTAACACCTCCCTGTTTGTCTCTGTTAAAGGTCCATGCTGGTGGGCTTTTGTTGAGAATGACTGTTCACCAAATAAATAAATAAATAAAACAAGTCAGACATTACTGGAAAAAAACAAAAAACCAAACTTTGTGTGGTTTATTTATTACATTTATTTTTGGAGATTTACCCTTTCCCTAAATGCGGATGACTCAAAGACTTGGCTCCAAACTTTCCACCCTGTTACACAAGAGTGAACGTTCTGGTGGAATGTTTTGTAAAACTTCTAACAGGGTGGAAAACAAAGGTGTTTTCATTTGTGTCTGTGCTATTTATTTTAATAGTCTTCAATATCCTAATTTTTTTAGTTTTATCCTTGGTCAATATCTAGTCCTAAAAGTCAAACATGTCATTATTCTGATAGAAGGGTAAACATATAGTGTCATTATTTCCAACACTTATGAAGCGACATTGTTTCCAGGTAAGTGAATAACTAATAACTGGCTGTTTAAAGGTAAAACTAAGATAAACTGATCATCAATGACCTGATTTCACTGATCACTGGTCTACAAGTAAAATGCTTCCAGAATAAATGTAGTGAAACTTTACCACTGATAAAGAAAAATCCAGTCCTAAATGCTGGTTGGCTGAAGTTTCCAAGATACAGTCTTGGGTCAAAATGTGAAATTTGAGAATTAATGAGAGAATGGGTTTGACTCCAGAGGAATATTTGTCTCAGAGCTAACAGTTTGACTTCAAAACACTGTCTGCACATAGAATACATTCACTGTACAGGTTCTATTTACTGGAAGGTTTCTAAATCTATTGTATAAATGTACATAAACCAGTATATATGTGGAATAACACTTTATCATATACACCGAAAACCTCAGCAAACCAGCACTTTAGTCATTTGTTTTCCAAATAATCTTATTAATATACGTAACTGTGTCCTGTTTTTCTGTTGTTTCTGTTCTGGCTAATTCTGGCTTTTTTAACCATGTGTAATCATGTGTTTTTATGAAATTGCATTGTCCCCTTTCAAATAAACTAAACTAAAAACTAACATTTAGCACATTTAATCTCTGAAGCAGATAACTTCTAAAAAATTGTAGACCAGTGTTAACAGTAAACTGCGTGTGGGTTTTAGAGGATGGGTTTTTGTTGCTCTGATGATGAGTGCAGCAGCTGAAGGCCTCCCTCTGTCTTTGTTAACCCTCTCAAAGAGGCTTTGTGTGTGTGTGTTCTGTGTGTGTGTGACAGAGAAATGCTGACTCAGTGGTCTTAAACACAAAAAAAGAGGCCGGCGCTCAGGTGTATAAAAGCTGTCAGGTCACACAGGTGGACATCAGTCGCTCCTCTCTCAGCTTACAGCAGCAGCAGCAGCAGCAGCAGCAACAACCCATCGAAATGTCTGCCACCGACATGAACATGATGAGCAGGGTGAGTACCAACATGCAGCAGACACAGGACAGAAAACAGCAGTATAAGGCTGATGTTCACTGCTTAGCCGAATTATTGACCCATAAGAGCCACCCATGGGTTTAAAAACATTATTCTGTCACATTTTAACACAATTTACCAGAATTTATTCATGTCTGGAAAGGATTGTAGCTAATTTTAGCTTTTTGACAGATATTACTTCATTAACAAAAATAAAAACAGATTTAAATGAACCTGACAGGTAAAATACTGATATGACCTGTGTGATGTTTTTCTCTCTCAGATTGTCTTCTACGAGGACAGGAACTTCCAGGGCCGTTCCTACGAGTGCAGCAGTGACTGCGCTGACATGTCCTCCTACATGAGCAGGTGCCACTCCTGCAGGGTGGAGAGAGGCTGCTTCATGGTCTACGACCGCACCAACTTCATGGGTAACCAGTACTTCATGAGGAGGGGCGAGTACGCCGACTACATGAGCATGATGGGAATGAACGACTGCATCAGGTCCTGCCGTATGATCCCCATGGTAACCACACACTCAAACACATCACACCTCTGCGTCCTGTCACCCAACAACTGTGAGCAGTCATTACCCATCACTGATCATTTGTGTGTGTGTGTGTTGCAGTACCGTGGCAATTACAGGA